>JABSSZ010000529.1:0-48174 GCA_013755755.1 Fusarium sp. NRRL 25184 | reverse complement strand
AAAATATTATTTCAGTATATCTTCAAGTCTTGCAAAAAGGAAAATATATAAAAATAAAATATGCTAAATTAGCAAAAGAGTTCGGAGGCTGGTGTTAAGCCTCCTACATCTCTTTGTCGTCGGGGTTTGTCGTCGAGCCATTTCCTCCAGCGGGAGCAGTTTGTCCTGACCAGTTTCGCTGGCGCCTTCTGCTCCTCTTTTTTTTAGTCGTCGGGTTTCGAACTCGGGGTGTCATCGGATTTTCGAATTCCTTATCCACCAGGCGAGAGCAGTTTGTCCTGACCGGTTACCCCGGCGCCACCTGCTCCCCCTTGGAAGAGAGGTGATTTAGAACAGACTATATCCCTTCCTCATCTCATGCCCTTCCTGGTGCGAGTTTGGATGGTGGTGCTGTGAGCTCTGGTGAGGCCAGCGGGGTTGCCGGCGTGCTGCTGGGCGGTTGGTGCTTTGCCAGCTGGTGAGCAGCCTTCAGCGGCATCGTGGGCCATTGGCGACGTGAGGCTCTTGATACCCCGCCCAACACAGCACCGTGATGATTTCAGGGTGTTTTGAAGTCACCACGATGCATCCCCCACACCCAAGTCATTTCTCACAAGGTGTTGAAGCTATCGCCACCACCCAATATGATCACGGCCATAGTGATCACCACAGCCATAGAGGGACAACACAACACAACAAAGCCAACATGAGAATAGAATAACTCTCAAGCTATTGAGAAATAGGAACATAAAATAAATGCACTTGCATCATGTCAATAAGTCTTCCAGCATCACAGCACTTGGACAACTGCATGCCCCAACAAGAACGTGAAATCCTTTGACTTGATACAACAGACGCCACGATTTCTCGTTGACCAAGATTACTCTCCCTCACAGCAGGTCCAAGTTACAGTTTCATCCTCATTACAATGGCAACACTTGGTACAATTGTTCTGAATATTTATATCGGTATCGCGTCGGGTTCTCGATCGGGAGGGGCAAGTCAACGCTTGCTTTCGGATCATTTCGTGCGAGTAGGAGTGCGATAGAAGGAGGGCCATGTTGCATCGCTCGAGCAGCATTTTTTATCTTCATTTTCAAATCATGGGCAAGCAGGGCAATTAATGGATGGATACGTGTCGAGTGTTTGATTCTGAGGATAACGAGAGACGAGTATCAACGCACTAGCGCAAGAATACAAAATATCAATGGTCATCAAAATGCCAAGGGATCAAAAGCAAGATTGTTTGGGTCGGCGGTAGGAGGAAAAGGGTGATTTTCGACGGACCAGTGGATGGATGTGATGATGAAGGAGTAGAAATGAGGAGGCTCTAACACGACGTGGAGACAAACTCTTACCCGAAGTGGATGTGTAAGGGCTTTTGCAGATCACGGGGTGGGGTCGGTTATAGGCATATACGGATAAGTACAAGACGCGACTGACAACAAGCAAGCAAGCTAAGCTGAATGAGTCTTATCTCGAGGTCTTGAATAGTTAACTTGTTCTCCAGTAGAATTTGGATTCATGACCTTGGTTTCGTTGAATCAAGATTTTGCATGCACGGTGATGCATCATACCTGAACCTTGCAGGCTTTGGCGATAACACTTAGACCGGAAGATTTGTCAGTGCTGAGGTTACCCTCTCCCCAGGGCGCAAGAAGACTTCTGACATTGAATCAAGGTGCTAAAAATATTTAGTCTAAATCTATACTAAATTAAGCTAAGTTTACCCAAGGCTTTTTGTCACCTGGGATAGAGGTCCTAAGTTTTGTTGCATCCCCTTGCCTCTGATGCTGTCATTGTCCCAGATCTTGCCCTGCTTGATGTAGGTACTGATCTACTCTCTTGATTGCGAGATATGCTGCGAACCTATCATATTGATGTGACGCTATGCAAGCCAACCCAGGTCATCCTAGCAGCATCTGTTTGGTCGATCAGTCAAAAACACAACGCATAAACCTGCCTTTCTTGAAACTTGAAACTTGGTCTGTTAAATTTCCACAAAAAACCAAGAGAATATCAAGATGATTAACACGTGCCAATAATCAAACGAAATGGTCCCTCCCTCCCACCAAACTTTACTTGGTTTTAGCGGCCGGGTGACCCCCTTAGGCCTGAGCTGCTCTGCCACGTGAAGATAGCATACGATAAGCAAAATTTGGCCGCTACCTCGATTAGCCACATTGCATTGCTGTGTGCGCAAGTCACACTCAAACATCAAGCAACAGCCGAACCCAGATTTGACAGACGGGAGCTCCAAATCACTACGTACCTTTACCCTGCCGTGAATTTTAGACCGACCAACCGCCAACTTTGGGGAACTGACCGTTTATCTTGCTTGATCTTGAACTCTTCAACCTCAAACTGCTTCATCTTGTCCCGCTCGAGCTCTACTCTATTCACCGACCTTCGATATATCGCACGCACTTTGACGACATCGAGACGAACGAACCTTATCGATGGGTAAATTCTCCCCTTGAATCTACCTACTCCGCACACCAGGCGAGATCTTAGCTGTTACGATATTCTTCGCTATCGCCTGACGTATCGCACTTGGATGCCCACCTGCTGAACGCAACCAACGACCTCGATACCCTCCCCTCGGCGCGGCCTACGCCTGCCATCTCTTCGCTCCGATGTGGTGGTTATTCAGGGCGCTATTCAGCTCTATCTTCCTGCTCAGCATCGTCCTCTCCATCCCCGTCGCTTTCGATGTCGGCGGTCGCGATAGTGGGCTGGCTTACAGTCTAGCCCTATTCCTTTTCTACTTTACATACTCTAGCCTCGAGCTTTTGACACCCGAAAAGTCACGCTCGCGGTATTTCCTTTCTGGATTTCTACGTTTGTCGCAGTGGATCATCATCCCCGCCCTCCTCATCTGGGCACTGGGACAGTTCGCTGTCGATGCCGACAACACAAATTGGGTGGAGCGAACAGTCGGTGGTCTGTTCAACTCTAAGAGCACGACCTGGAGGGAATGGATGTTTGGCAAGGACGGCTTGGTTGAGACGATCACGCTGGGTGGATGGGATAATGTGCTACGGTATTCGGGGCCCGTGTTCCAGCTTTTGGAGGGCTTCTGTACCTTGCTGGTCATCCAGGCAGCGGGACAACTCACAAGATGGCTTGTCAACCGTGGAAGAAGTGATACTTGGTTGGTAAGTTTTATATCAAATCTTCAAATCTGACACATGCTAACCCTGTCGCAGATCGTTCTTTTGGTTCTCTCCAGCTCTATCATGGCTAGCGCAGTGTACTTCCTCTGGAGGGTAGCACAATTCCCTCAAATCGGCAACCTTGATGCTACCCTTATTGGCATCGCAATGACAACTGCCGTGTTCCTGTGCGCTTTTGGCATCGGCAGTGGTCGCGGCAATCCTATTGAGTCGTCGCTTCTGTTTGCCTATATTGTGCTCTGCATCTACCAGATCTTCACCGATTATCTGCCATCAGGAAATGCAGACCATTCACAAGATCACGATGGCTCAGAGTCTGATATTCCACCTTTACCACCTGTCATTATGGCATCTTATTCGACGTTCCTCCACATGCTGGGCTCATTGCCATCCGCTGTTCACTCGTCATTGGCGCTACTATATGCCGCCTTCCAGACTATCACGCCATCAGTCATCATCTCGCTAACATACCGCTCTTTGGTATTCTACTGCGCTACACGTATCATCCCCTCAATCCGCGAGTCGGGTGCGCGAGCCATGATGCAAGAACCAGATTGGGAGGACTCTGACACTGCAAGTAAATTCTTGGGATTCCTCAGCTGGTTCTCGCCGTCAATTTTAATAGCAGTCTACACCAGTCTGCTCCTACAACATTTCTCCACCAGCGACGGTCCAGATGGCTGGACTCTCCGAGGTGGTGACGTTGAGGGCAGCAGCTGGCAGTGGGCCAATATCGGCCTGACTATGGTTTTGTATGGCGTCGAGCTCTATCTGGGTTCTGACGAGCATGACCACTGGAAGGTTGACTAAAAGTCACAGACTCTAGAACTACAAAGCTACAAACGTCTGCTCGGCAGACTATCACACACGACTTCGATGTACTTCTCAGGGAGTACTGAACCGTAGAACGGACTTAGAAGATGGATGATATGGATTTTTTTATTTTTTTTCGAATCAGCACACATTATTTTTTTCGCAGGCAGCATAAGGAACTGGACTGGGCTGGACTGGGATAGGGCAGTGGACAACGGGACAGGCACGATACCGCACACGGCGTTGAGGAAGGGCTTGGCAGGTTTTTGTTTCTTTGTTTTCTGCTTTGCAGCAGCATGGCGATGGATGATGATGTTGGTTTTATTTAACCCCTTTTTTATATAAGTTAGTTTGCGTGAGGCAATAGCAGCACGACGCGAATTAATAATTCTTTTGAAATTTTGAGGGATGCAGTATTTAAACGTGAATGGGTATTGTCAATCTTGTAATCACTCCATCAAGATTCCTAAATCAGGTCTTGAGTTTGAAGATTTTAGCCACGGGTTTCGTATGATTATGATTTGACTTCAACCTCAAGAGGTCTTTACAAGTTTACCACGCACAATCTTCCCACAACCACATAATGTACCTTTTGAGGCAAAAAATATCAATGAGATATATTCTGAATACGAATAACCATCTACATCTTAGTGCTTTTAATCCTTGTCTATGATATGATGCTTCTCCGAAATCATGGAGCCGACACCGGCTCGCTACCCTAGACCCACCGGCGATCCTGGGGAAGATCGGATATAATGAATATTCATGGACATCACTTCAAACCAACAACTTCAACCTCTACTCATTCTGCTCATACGAATCAATATTTTCTTTTTTCGCCATGTCTATCAAATACGTCACCCAAGGCCTTCCGGCCGCCCCAGAAATTTCCCTCAAGACCGTTCATATGGCAGGTTTGCGTGTCGATGTCTATGGTCTTGATGAACTTCCTCCCAATGTCCCCGTTTCATGCCTATGGCTTCTGCATCCTCGCACCAGATCACGAGACACCATGAATGATATTGCGAGACGCACAATAGGAGCATGGGGCGCGCATGCTGGTAGCAACTCCAAGCGCGGCCTCATCGCTTTGGCATTTGATATGCCCAACCACGGAACTAGAACAGTTAGCGAGTCAGCGAACCATCCTTGGAGTAAGGGAAATCCGACACATGCGCTTGACATGTTTGCTATGGTGAGGGGAGGCGTATCAGATATGAGTGGTCTTATGGACCTTGTTTCGGGGTATCTTCGTCTTGAAATTGATGGCCATGTGTGCCTTGGCTGGAGTCTAGGTGGACATGGTGCCTGGCAGGCATTCTTTGGGGAGAAGAGGATTGATGCGGCTGTGGTGATCATCGGGTGTCCTGATTTCACAGGTGAGTTATTCTGGCTAAATGTGAGGAACGTAAGCTGATCAAGATAGGACTCATGTCTGGTCGCGCTGCGGGATCAAAACTCGACTGCGGCGCCAATTTTATCGGAAGCAAATACTTCCCCAAAGATCTCATCGACATCTGCAGCAAAAACGACCCCAAGGCTATTTGCTTCGGTACCTCGCCCATCCCATCTTCACTTTCCTCTGCCGAGCAGACTCGTCTAAGGGCTATCCTGGATGAGCGCGTTAAAGGCAAGAAGCTACTCCTCTGCTCGGGCGGTGACGATGAGTTGGTTCCATACGCAAACACTAAGGAATTTTCGATGTTATTGAAGGAAGCTGTGGGTGAAAAGGGCTGGTATCGCGATGGTGGGTTGGAGGTGGATGATAGAGTATATGAGGGTATTGGACATAAGTTTAGTCCCAAGATGGTGGAGGATGCTGTGCAGTTCTTGGTTAATGCCGTGGAAAAGGGGCCGAGGGGCAAGGCAAATGTTAGAGAGGGGGAGAGAAGTGTTTTGTAGATTTGTGGTACAGATATAAACATCATAAAGATCACCAAGGTCGTGCTGCCTCCTCATCTATAACTTCGCTTCCGTTTTCCATCTTGAGGACTAGACCACCACGATCGTCATCTTCACTTGAAAACACACCTTGCCAAACGCCCCAAGGGTTCCTCTTCACTCTTTTCCCAGCAAGACTCTCCCCTCGTCCATGGGGATCATCCTTCCACTCCCCCATCGCCAATGTAGCACCCTTCATCGCCTCTTCCTTATCTTGATCTTTCGAAGATACTGCCATCCCGGGCGGATCTATACCAATGAGTGTGACTCGGTCGAGAGGGAAGCCAATAGCTGCGCAGTGCCCATCGACAAGTCTCTCTTTCTTAAAACCATGACTTACAATGGTGATGTGAGCTGGCCATCTTTTGTAGTGCGAATAGAAGAGCGTTAGGGAGAAGAAGACGTTGTGGTACGAATCAAGCGCGCGCTCTTCTAATAGCACTGCATCGTTGATATCTTCATCCTGTAACAGTCCCCAATAGTTGTTCTTGGCTGCGATGTTTTTGTAGCCAGCTGCTTCGGAAATTCTTGACTCTTTGCGCGTTGGTCCTCTATCATGGTTAGTACATGCACAAAATGCTAGCCAGGCTACATACCCAGAAAACACCAAAACAGAGCCAGGACAATTCTGAGCGAGGGCATCTACGCCAGCTTTAATATGCTGAACAAAAGTCGGGGTTTCGCCACGCTGAAAGTCAGCGATCAGCCATTCGCTTTCATCTTGGCCGAGTGTTGGGCCACCGAGCCAAACTCCGTGGCAGCAGACGATGATAAGGTGCGACGGTGGCATGGCGGTGAGATGGAAGATGAGGGGATTCAGAAGTTGGACAGGCCGGGTGTAAAGAGAGGGTCTGATCATGTGATACCTAATCTGCAAGCAAATCAAACGAACGAAGAATCGACAGTGTTAAAATGTGAGATATAATAGATGAAGTGGGTTCATGGTGTTCACATCATGGCACTGATGCTTCATGATAGATTGAGATAGACTTTGCCCCTCTACCCTGGTATTGTACATATAGATCCTACCAAATCTCCCCGTTCCATTTCCCCTTCCAATGCATAAATCGCTTTGTGATAGTACATTCGCGTTATAGATATTCAAACATTCCAAGTCATCATAAGTTTCCTTCCGTTTTCCTGTTAGCAGCCACCTTTGCTTCAAAAGGATCGCTGCTGTCCCTCGTCTTGGCCTGTTTTATCTCCAGTGCCCTTTGCCTCTCAGCCGCAGCGAGTTGATCTTTGAAGCTCTCCTTGGTGTCCTTCCATGACACACTGGATTTGCCTTTGCGCTTCTTTGACCCCCCTGCCGGTTGGAAAGGGGACTTGGTTGGGGGCTTGGGAGTCGCTGGATACCCAAACACTTGTCGATGACTCTTGTACTTCATGTGCGGTAGTGCACGCCGTCCCCTGATATTGAACATGGCATCTTCATATTCTGCCTTGTGCTTTGCAGCCTGTGCCTCCAAGTCTTCAAGACGGGAGGCGATATTTTCCATGGCCTTTTCAGGCTTATTTGTTTCCTTCTTTGGGCTTTCCATATCCCTCTTAATGGTGGCGATAGACTTCCGATACCCCTCTGCCTGTTTCTTGTGAAACGCAGCCATCTTTTGCAGCTCTCTTGTCTTGGCGGGCACCTTTAGTGGTTGAATAGGGCCGCCGTCGCGTACTTGGGCAAAGACCTTATTCCGCTTCGGTGATAGGTGGTGATGTCGTCTCGCCTGTTTGAACTCCCGTACCTCCTCGTCTGTTAGATTTCTCTCTCGAGCAATCTTGGAATATCGGTAGAGTTGAGCTCTGCCAGGTCTTCTCGTACCTAGTTCTCTTGTTCGACGAATGCCTTTGAGGCTGAATAATTGTCGAATCAGGTAAAGACTTCCTGTAACCACTAAAGGACCACCGTCACTCTTCTTGCAAGCCCACGGAAGAGCACTCGCAATGTCAGGCATTCCAGAGTATACATTGCCAGGATCGATTTGCTTCGTCTTGGCGTATTCGGCACCGAATGAGGCGGGCAAAGGCTGGGGATCATTGGGACCTTGAGTAAACTCAACCATAGCAAAGTTGTCCTGAGGCTGGACAAGTTTTTCCACCATCTTGAAGAAAGGCTTGTGCTTGCTTTGGGACATACCCATAACCCAAGTCACTGGCTGGTCATCTATTCGTAGGCGTCTGTTGACATGTCTGCTCAATTCTGTGATTCCCAACATGTTGTGAGCACCGTCAACCAGAATTTCCCGTGGGTGAATACCAGAAAGTGGCGCGTTGACTTGAACTGTTTCCAATCGACCAGGTAAGAAAGGATCGGTTTCCAAGAGCCTATCCAAGTTGATCTCCTGCAATGGGAAGAGATGACGGAAGGCCATGGCTGCACATAAAAGATTCTGGACTTGGTAACTCTCAAGCATCCATCTTGAGTTGTCGAGAGTTAACAGTAAAGGTTCGCCCTTCCATGTGAGGATGATGTCTGTTCCTACTTCTCGGGCGTGTTTTCGTAGTACATGGATGACAGAAGGTTTGTTAGTGTGGTCAACAATACAAGGAACGCCCTTTCGCATAATGCCAGCTTTGACCTTGGCAATGTTATCGATGGAATTTCCGAGGTACTCTTGGTGGTCGAGGCCGATCTTGGAGATGATGGTAACAGACTTTTCCCTCATGGCATTGGTTGCATCGGTGGCACCGCCCATGCCAACTTCGACGATACCATAGGGAACATGCATTTTGTTGAATACCCGGAATGCTGTTGCTGTTTCCAACTCGAATGGTGATAGATTTGGGGGGTCCTGTCCGTGCTTGTATTTCCAACCAGTAGCAATACGACTGTACTTTTCTTCAACATGCTTCATTTCCATCTCGTACATGCGCGGATTCACATAAAGGCCGTTTATTGTGACTCCATTGTGCCTCTCTGGAAAGGCAGGGGATGTGAAGCTTCCATAACCGAGACCAGCGAGCTTGAACAAACCAGCAAGAAAGGTGCATATTGAGCCTTTACCATTGGTACCAGCAACATGAATACCCTTCCATTCTTGGTTGTCTGGCACGACACGGCTGATACGATCCAGGCCTAGTCGAACATCTCTGTAGCCTGGTGTCCTCTTGCTGGCCAAGGCCCGATTAATGCGGTTAAGGGCGAACTGGATTTCCTGAGTGGAAGACATGATGACGATTTAGGTGAGACGGCATCTCATCGGAGCCCGGCGCTGGGGAGGAGAAGTGCCGTATGGGGCTCCTGAGATGCTGATTGAGTCAGACCCAGGGAGAATTGGCGTATTTGGTGATGATTATTAGTTGAGTCTTGTTATAGACGTCACGACATGAGTGAGACTACTACGTCCATTATTTTTCACTTTGGGGCAATTCATGTCGACATGGGGTGGGGTGTTGAAAGCCACACTCACCCGCTCTCCGAACACCGATAAAAATGGTCTGATGTGGCTTTGTGGCTGTGCGGCCCAGTCTTTAATTTAATCTGTTCGACGGTCAGTTGTGGTCTGTTAGTGTTGATTGGCTGAAGCTAGTTGTCCACTAACAGTCCTTATCGCGACACGTTATAAAACACTATCAGACGCGCACGCGAACTGAACGCCGTGGCTCTAAGCCTCAAGAGCTATAGGCTCTCTGATTGGCCATCTAATTTCGTCGCAGTCTCCCTGCCCTGGGAGCTGCATCTTGAACCCCCCGCACCCCCTTTGCCCGTTGCCCACTCCGTTCTTTCATCCTCTCCACTGGTTAATTACCCGCTTCACGCTTCACGCATTTATCGTCTGGCTTTTACCAACCTTGCTACTCTAGGCAGCATCGTCATCACTGTTCATCGACTTTTCATCAATGATAACAATTTCTGGTCTTTGCAATCATTACGACTTAATTCTTTGATTCCTTATTTCGCTGTTTTCGCTCCTTTTCGTCATTCGCTTTCCACTAAATCAGCCATGGGCCTCCCGTAAGCGCATCCTTGTTTTTTTCTACCCGTCGTCCGTTACCTTCGTTGCCATCGCGCCAACGTAGTGATGCCCCGGTCGATCGATCTTGTCGTTGTCGCCATCGCTTCACTATATCAACGCAAAGGCATGCTGCAAATGTCGCGAATGCGCGCATCCGTTGCTTGATAATGCGCGCATCGTGCTTTGCATATTCGTCGCAGTAGTGACGGCCTCGTTCTCTCAACATCGTGCACTTGTTGACCTTGACTTGCAGATTGTTTGTTGCCCCCGTTGAGTCAGATCTCCCTTCCAAAGCTGCAGAGAAGAGCAGTGCGACGTCGCCACCCCGCTCCGCAATTCGTCGCAATATACGCACGGAACGAATTGAACGCCGCGCCGCGCATCGTCGTATTTTCTCAATTCGCGACCGCTTAAATGATGGCTCGCTACAACAGTCCGGTACTTTGACCGGCCGAGATGGTCGCTCTGTACCATGGGCTGAAGCTGGATTCCCACCTGATCTAGAGACCACGAGAGGTCCTGATGGCCTGCGCCGAGCGAGACCCTTTCGCGATGTTCTCAGAGAGATGGCTAGATCGGATGATCGCAGAAGGGACATGCTTGAAGAGCGCATAAACTCGCTGTTTAGGGATGGCAGCAATACGCAAGACCGAAACAATAACAATTCACATCCATCATACGACGATTTGGATCTGGGTTGGCATGAGGGTCCTCGACCTCGCCCTACAGTGGTAAGTTCCATCATGATGTTTTGTCCCAATTGTCCAATTTATATGCTTCTTACTAACAACTAACTCAGATGGTACCGTTATCAGGGCTCCCCGGACGAGCTCCCGAAGAGAATGGAGCTCAACCGCAGAGACTTCCTTCTGTTGTAACGCACCCCGTGGTTCGCACAGATGACTCTGAAGAAATGAGCCAGCGCCGAGCTCACCGCTCGGCAATCCGCGAAGCTCTCCGTGCATCAAACAGGCATACGCGATTCGCACCTATGCAACGTGTCGACGGACTCGGCGACCGTGATAGGAGCCTCAGTCCAGAGGTGTGGGATACTCTTTTATCCACACTTACCCCTGACCCTCAACCACCTAGCGCAGGTTCCTCTTTCGCATCAAATGTTGCATCTCAGAGCGCCGGTGCTACATCAAGCACCTCATTCACCACGCCCGACCAAGACCTTGACGCACTGGCTGACCAGGCCTGTGAGTCGGGTTGCGAGGGCTCCGAAACCGAAGGCCCTGATCAGACTCTGAGCGTCCTGGATCGAATTAGAAGACGCCGGGCAGAGATGCGACGTGTTCACGTAAGAATACCTGAAGCTGGCCGAGACGGCCCAGTTGATGGAGGCGCCATTCGGGATAACGGGGCTGTTGGTTCTGATTCCAGACAACGAAGATCCCCGGATGGACCAGAGCCCAGTGATCATCACCACAGGCGCATGGCTTGGCGCCGGGAGCGCTCCCTCCGATCACGCTCCGCCTGGGTAGGACACTTATCCGTGGGTAACTCAGACGATGAGCAAGGACCGGAACGAAATAGAGAGAACCGAGAGAGTTCAACAACTTCAGGAAGCAACACAAACGTTGAAGATGACTGGATGGGAATGCAGCGCATCGTGCGTAGCCTAGCACGACGCGAAGATATTCCCGATGAATGGTGGGCTGAGGCTGGCCTCAGTCGAACCCTACCAGGGGACGGGACAGAATAAAGAGGGCACATGGTACCAGTTTGCATTCGATTTGAAGCGGGATATAAAATACCGGGATTACTTGCTACAGATTTGGTCAGATGGCGTTAAAACGGAAAACCGAGCAGTGTCGGCAATGGATTGTATCATAATTATACGGTTGTTAACATTTTGGCTCGACAATGAGCAGGGAGAAAATCTAATGAAAGTTGATGTTGAATGAACTCTTACTTCTGGACCGTTGCTTGTGCTACCACAAACAGTACTGATATGATGGATAACTGCCGGGATTGCTGGTCCATAAAACGGCCACGATTAGACGCACATCATCGTGAGATCCTGGTAGATCTATCTTGATGTGGCTTGAAGGACCTTGTCTTCGGGACGGCTACGTGCTGCCAGCTTGCGATATGTACAGCTACGGTGAAGAAATACGAGAACATCAGGTATCAAGTTGATATGAGATCCTTTTGTCGTCCAATACTTGCTGCTCAGTTAGTGAAAGCACACTCCATTTGCCGGCATAGGCCTCCCCTGAGACTGTATAAGGGATTGTTGAGCACGGCTGTCGACATGGTATATCAAACTCAAAGACGACCCTGCGGCTGAGCTATTGATCAAGGGTGAAATCAAATGTTACAACTCATAAATTGAGATATATAGTATTGGTGAATGTCTCAATAACTTCAGTGTCTGTAGAGGGCGTAGAGTATCGTCATGGCAGCGTCACGCAACGGCGAGCCACGCGGAGGCGCTTTGAACAAGAAATGAGATTGCAATCTCAGTTAAGTTCACGGTTCAGCTTGCGACGAAAACAAGAAAAGAGAGTCTCCGTGCACGATATCGATCGACGGTGAGATACGATATCTTTCCCAGCTTGGCATTGACGCATTGTAACTTAACTCTATCAAGCAAGTCAAGTCAAGCTGAGTTGACTTACGGATAACATACTGGTACCTGCTGGGATGATATGAGACGCATTAGTGGCTTCGAGGGTTGGATCGGTGTCTTCCTCAAGAGCAAGGTATTTCGATTGGGCTGTTGGTCGTTGCTGACAGGGAAAGACATAATTTGACTAGTATTTGGGGCGTCGGAGGAGCTGGCTGAAAGAGAATAACGCGGATGGCTATAGAGTTTGTGTGACGGATGAGTTTCCAAGTTGATCGTTGACGGTGAGGCTTGTTTGGAAGTGTGGTAAGCATATTCGTCCATTGTTGGAATTGCTGTGCTTTGTTTTTATGAACTCGGTACTTTTGTCTAATAATAAGCGGAGATGAGATATGTTGTTGACTTGGAAGAGAATACCAGTATTGGGTGTGCCTGTGTCTGAATGCATCCACTGCCTTGGCTTACATGGCATGGCATAGCATAGCATGAACATGAACTGTTTCAAAAGGTGGAGCGTTCCTTGTAAGTGAAGAATTCCAAAACATACTAAGAACCTTCTCTCTTGAAACTGGTGCTGAGAATCGATGTTGACTTCATCATCGAGTCCTAACAATGAATTGTTTTTATAAGTCATCGCGTTGTTGCTTCTGTGTGTCGACTGGTCTTGAGGGTGGAGAACTGAATGGCGAGCTAGTGGGGGATGACCCTGCAAGTTGAAGCTGGGCGTTGAAGAGCGCTGGACTTGCAGGCGGCACGGGCCCCCCGGACACCCCGTCACGCAGCACAGCTCAAGGTACAGTACCTGGCCGTCAGGATGTACCGACCATCACCTTATGGGGCTGCCCCAGGCCCTGGGCCGATTTGGGTTGGGTTGCGAGCCTGCCTGATGAGTTAGTCTATTGAGATGGAGGTGAATCTGAGACGAGAAACAACACCTTCAGTCGAGTCTAGTCCAGCGCATGATTGATTGGAGATCAATGGCTTTTGGTCCAGCTCCGAATTTCCACCCAGTTTCTTACCTTACCTTACCTTACCTTAACTTTTTTTTTTTTTTTGCCCAAGTTCACTTCATTTTGTTTTTTTTACTTGGTTACTTACGACCCTTACACTCACTCTCTCCCTCTCTTAACAACAAACTCTCACGCAATTCAATCCCTTGCCCTCCCGGGTTATTCATCCTGTCCCTCCTTTAACCCTGGGCTGTTCTGTTAGCGACCGCACGAAACGAAACGAACGAACCTGGTCCATCTATTCCACTCCTCGATCACGCTGACGACGTCAACCAAGCTTTGAACGAGCTCAACGGCTTTCGCTAAACTCGACGACAACAGGCCTGTACCGAATCCGATCTCGTATGTAGAAACGAATTACACTGCGCCGCTCCGCTCCCTTCCTTCGACGTTCGCCGGGAATGATATCTCCGTCTTGGTCTGAACCTTGTCCTTCCTCCGCCGAACTGCCTCTGCTTTCACCGAGGAGGCATAACCCAGCTTGTCCCGACCAAACCAGAGCATCGTTGAGTTAGAGAGCGCCTGAGTGATAATGCCCGAGCGGCAGTACCACGCCAATGGCCGCGCCGCCGTGGCCTCCCGCGAACGACCCTATACACCAGGAACGCCCTCACGAAAAGACAAGATACGAGAAAGCTCTGCCCTTCAAGATCCAGGGCTCAAGGACTACGTGCGTATATCCAACTACCGATATCACCGGTGCTTGATTCCGATCCCTGGAAGGTCGGATATCATGATAAGCGAGAGTAGCAGCAGGGTTTAGTGGGAAAGTCGTCGCTAACGTTTACCTTTTCTGCTTTTAGCGTTTAGGTGAATGCCTCGGGAAAGGTGCTTTCGGATCTGTGTACAAGGCTTTCAACTGGGGAAATGGCGAGGCGGTTGCTGTGAAGCAGATCAAGCTCGCAGATCTTCCCAAGAGCGAATTGCGCATGATCGAGGTGGGTTGTTTCTGAGCTCTACCCTAAAGCTAAATGGTTTGTGATGCGGACGAACTGACATGAGTGAGTGCTGTTTAGAGTGAAATCGATCTGCTCAAGAATCTTCATGTAGGAATCCTGTTCTGAAATGGCATCATATCTCAAGACTAACAAGCAGTAGCATGACAACATTGTCAAGTACATTGGCTTCGTCAAGTCCGTTGACGCCCTCAACATTATCCTAGAGTATGCGGTCCCATCTCTAATCTTGAAGTCATGGAACTAACAAGCCTAGATACTGTGAGAATGGTTCTCTGCACTCAATATGCAAGGCTTATGGCAAGTTCCCCGAGAATCTGGTTGGGGTCTACATGACGCAGGTCCTGCAGGGACTACAATACCTGCATGACCAGGGTGTAATACATAGAGATATCAAAGGCGCCAACATTCTCACCACAAAGGATGGCACCGTCAAACTCGCAGACTTCGGCGTTTCAACCAGCACCCTCGCTGGTGGTCAGGATAAGGAGGCACAGGTTGTCGGCACACCATATTGGATGGCCCCTGAGATCATTCAGCTTTCTGGAGCGAGTTCCGCATCCGATATCTGGAGTGTTGGATGCACGGTTATCGAGCTTCTTCAAGGCAAGCCGCCATATCACAACTTGGCTGCTATGCCTGCTCTATTCGCAATTGTCAACGACGATCACCCCCCACTGCCTGAAGGCATCTCTGCTGTGAGTCTCCCCGGCTGTATTTGGGGGTGTTTTTGCTAATCTGGCCAGGCTGCCCGTGATTTTCTCATGCAATGTTTCCAAAAAGACCCCAATCTTCGTGTCACTGCCCGAAAACTACTTCGTCATGCCTGGATTACAGGTTGTCGCCGAACTGAAGCTCCTGTATCAAAAACACCAGCCAATTTCAGCGATGCCGTGGAGGAAGTGAAGCAATGGAACAAAGCTCTAAAATCTTCCGGACCAAGACTTCGACAATCGACAGGCTCTGATGCCGGGCCTTCGTCAAGATTTCTTGGGGGGACTCCTGCCAAGGGAGGTCTGTCACTTGCAAAACTACGTCCTGGTGCAGGAGCTTTCAGTAAGCCTGAACTAGCTGGTGCGTCCAAGTCTCAGTGTCTGAGTATTCTGCCTAACCCTAACCGTATCACAGATGATGACAACTGGGACGATGATTTTGCAACAGCTATTTCACCAAGCGCACTACAACTGCCGCATCTCAAGCCACAAGACAACTTCGGTGGTCTACTATCGAGTGATCGTCTCAAAGCCTTTGCCTCAGTGAATGATGGAAGAAATGACAGTAATTCGTACGATGACGACTTTGAGGGCGAGTTGATGACAATAAAGGGGCCAGGCCACTGGCAAGACATCGATCCACAGGAGCAAACAATCAGACCATTACCGAAGAAGCCCACGAAGTCTTCAGAACCTGTGAAAACGCACAGTCGAAATAAATCAAGCTCAAGTAAGGTCGCTGGTGCAGGCCGGACCAGATCGCCGACAAAATCAAATCTAAATACCAAGTTCGAGCTTCCACCAAGGCCAGATATCATCTATCGGGAACAAAGTACGGAAGACTTCTCAGATCTATTCGTGGATAACGACAACGTCTTCACTCACAATGCGAATCAAGCTGTTAGACGAGTAAGTTACATGTGTCTGGACCCCATGCGCTCAAGGCTCACAAAGCTACAGAACTCACGACAGACTGATGCACCACAACTCTTTCACCCATCTGATCTTACATCATTACCGAGGTCAATGCAGGAATCTGGCTCAGGTAGTATGAAGAAGAAGCCTTTGTCTCGGCCATCAGTTCTCCCTGACAGGCCAATGCGACGAACACGATCGTCGATAGAAATTCAGAAGTTCGCAGAAGATGACGACGAAGATTTTAGCGATGTTTTCGGGCCTGAATCATCAATAGCGGAGAAAGAGGAGAGCGAAAAGGGGTCCGAGGACGGCGGTTTGATGCTCATGTCTCGTGTGTCGAGCAATTCCTGGCTAGGCGACGACGAAGACGAAGATGATCCCTTCGCATCGATGGATCCAGGATGGGATGAGATGGATCTGGAGGCCAATATTGCCAGAGACCGACATGCCAGGTTGGCCGAGAGGGTAGAGGACTTGGTAAGGTCTCTCAAAACGACGGAGGGTGAGGACGCTCTGGCTGAGTTCTCGGAAGATTTGGTAAGTTCTTGTCGTACTTGACACTAAGAACCGAGTTACTAACGCATCACAGCTTGCCTTGCTCTGGGAGAACAATGAGGTGAAAAATCTAATCATCAGCGCTCACGGGTTGTTACCGATTCTTGAAATTTTGGAGCCTTGTACCGTCAAAAGCAGGCAGTACATGATCCTGCAGCTCCTCAAGGTCGTCAATGCAGTAAGTTTTGGTCCCTGTAATAGACTCGTGACCTGCTAACCTTTTAGATCATCCTCGATGATGTGGAAATTCAAGAAAACTTGTGTTTCGTTGGTGGCATTCCCATTATTACCAAGTTTGCTGCACGACAATACTCCGATGAGATTCGTCTTGAGGCGGCTGCTTTTGTCCGGCAGATGTATCAAACGTCAACATTGACCCTACAGATGTTCGTGTCTGCGGGTGGTTTGAACGTGCTGGTTGAGTTCCTTGATGAGGATTACGACGTTACTCGAGACCTTGTTCTTATTGGGGTCAACGGTATCTGGAACGTATTTGAGCTTCAAGGACCAACCCCCAAGAACGACTTTTGCAGAATCTTCTCGCGAAGCAAGATTCTATATCCGTTGGCGCTTGTGTTGCACCGAGTCTTGGACGAAGAGGGCGAGGACGAGCTTGGTGAGCTTGTCGAAGGACGAATCGTCAACATCTTCTATCTCTTCAGTCAAGCTGAGAACTACGTCAAGGAGGTCGTAGCAGATCGGCAAGTACTGAAGAGTGTACTAAAAGATCTACGGCGCATGACGCCAATACATCAGATCACAATGCTCAAGTTCATCAAGAACCTTTCGATGCTTTCGACGACGATCGAGTCGCTGCACTCAGCCGATGCTATCGAATTCTTGATCGATCTTCTGAGCTACAGCATGAAGAAGGGCCAGACACATTTCCGCGAAATATCTAATCAGGTTCTTAACACATTATTTAACCTCTGCCGCCTGAGCAAGGAACGACAGGAGGATGCTGCTGTTGGTGGCATCATTCCTCTACTCCTGAGAATCATGCAGACCGACCGACCTCCGAAAGAATTTGCCCTCCCGATACTCTGTGACATGGCACACTCAGGGTCCAAGGGCCGCAGATACTTGTGGCAGAACAAGGGTCTCAACTTTTACGTATCATTACTTACAGACCAGTACTGGCAGGTTACTGCACTCGATGCCATCTTGGTCTGGCTACAGGAGGAAACGGCTAATGTAGAGACCCATCTTGCTGATGGTAACTTTACACGAGCGATTATTAGCTGCTTTAGTACCAACAGGGTGAACGCCTTTGATTCCAACTTACTAGAACCACTACTCAAACTTCTGCGCCTCAGCCCGTCAGTCGCGGCCTCGCTGGCGAAGCCCGAGATGTTTGCAGGCATTGCGCAGCGTTTGACTCACAAGAAGGCGGTTGTGCGACTTAACCTCCTGAGACTGGTGAGGACTATCATGGATGCTTGTGAGCCAGGCTTGGGCAGTGGCGATGGAACGAGATCCCTCAACAGCTCTCAAGTACGATCTCTCATGGCTGCCATTCAGACTCTATCAGAGAAGGACTCGGCTGTCCTTGTACGAAACCTTGCTTCAGAGTTGGTTCGGTCCAACATCGAGCCAAGCGGAAGATCCGGCGAGGGTGCGTCCAGTGCTGCACCGAGTTCATCGTCGTCAAGAAGGCCAGGATCCCGACGGGGTGCAAGCTACACGCCCCCTGGCTTACATTCGTCGGCGTCAGTTCCGCAGACACCTACGCATAGGAGCCGTGGTAGTCTGGCGAGTAATACTTATATCGAAGTAGCAGCGAGTCCACGACGAACAGCTGCTGTCGAACGAGAACGAGAGGGTGCACTATACAGGCCCCGAAGTAGGGATGGGCCAACAGGTATCCCCCGGCGCGTCAGCGGCGAATTTGTATCTGCAAAGAGTCGCCTCCCTCGCACATCGCTAGCTACGTCGAGTAGCTCCAGAGCAGCCATTGGGATCAGTGCCAACGGCAACAGTCCGGCCCTAAGCTCCCGCAGCGATATTACCATGAGCGCCCGAAGCGATAGCAGCTTGAGCAATAAGGAGAACGTAGGCCGCGCGCCGAGCAGTCGCGATGGACTCAGAAGCAGAGAGGGGTTGAGCAGTAGAGATGGATTGAGTAGTAGAGACGGGCTCGGCAGTAGAGATGGCAGCATGGCATCTCCAGGGTTGCCAGAGGTAGCAGAACGAGTGGGCATAAGTAAGAGACGGAGTCGAATGCCTGGAGAGCCCAAATGGACATGACGAATTGAAAGGAAACGAAGGGAAGAAGACGAGAGATGAGCGGAATGCATGATATGAAGAGCACGATATGATAATTCAGGGGCTGTACATGATAGACATGAGGATGGGCAAAGAAGTAGCGAAACTGCGATTGCATGAAGAACAAGCAAACAAACAAGACAAAAGACGATAAATAAATGAAAGAAGAGATTATAAAGCAATTCACTTTGTCAATCAATACTGCCTTGTTACCGACTTATTTTCATTTTGTTCATTCCCTTTCCCTTTCCCCTCCTGCTTCCAAACATCCACACAACCTCAACACCACAACGCAACCTCACGATATCACAAGACAGCTCAATAAGACATCACATTATCGCCAGAAACAGCAAAAAATGAATCTGGAGGGCCATTGGGATTGCTCCCGCCAGGGCTTGAACCTGAGACCTTCGCATTACCGGATATTCGGGTTGAAGTATTAGTACGACGCTCTAACCAACTGAGCTACGGAAGCCGTCCAGATGCGATTGTTGAAGGTCGAGGTCAAATTGGGCCAAGTGAGTCAACCAGTCGAGAACAAGCGACAGAGAAGACTACTCATCATAATAGCATCCTAAACTTATAAAGAGTATCCTAAACTTATGAAGAGTCTGATAAATGCTTAGGCTAAATGTGAGGAGTTTAGACCAGGCGTCCTCAGACTCATATATATCTATTTGGTTATTGTACTGTGATAAATTCACCTTCACAAAAACATATCATTATATGAACAAATATCAAGTGGCTTTCAAATTGTGATTGTGCCATTGTAAAACTAATCTATGAATATGCCTTTCCCCATGCCAGTTCACATATCGGTCCATGGTAGCATACCAGGTCTATGTACCCCTTGACATGAAAAGAAACAAGTCTTCTGGGACCTGGATCATGACCAGCAGAGAAAGACAACATGTGGTACCTTAACGAATGCAAGAAAGCAAATGTCAAATTTGCCGAAACATTGTCCCCGTAGGAACGCCGGCCGTAAATCACATCAGGGGCTGGCTGATTGCCTCACAGAGGTCGCCAGTCCAGACTTTGTTCCCCGGTGATGGTTTCTCATCCTCATTGGTATAAAGATTCCTCATCAAACCCCCCAAATAACCCATTCGTCCATCTAGGCTGAGACAAGATTATCCCCGGGCGATCCCCCCAATGTCGTGACGAAGAAGAAGAAAAGTCTGAAGGAGAGACTGTGAAGTGAATTATAAAACTTCTGTAATGGTAAAATTCGCGGAAATAGATAAAGGAAACGTGTTTCATCCACCCCATGCAGATGGCAACAGGACTCCCAGCGTAATCAGAAAAGACTAAACGACAACCATCAAAATGCAGTCCGCCAGTCCAAGCAGTCGTGTGAACAGAAAGAAAAAGTCCGGGCGCGTAAATCGTGACAGTGATAAGGGTTCCGACCGAAGCGTCACCTTTTAAGCAGCGGGAGTGCTCTTGGTGAGCACCAATCGAGGTGCCTTGCGCTGGCTATCAGCCGAGTCTTGTGCCTTGGCGGCCCGCAGAGCGCCGTTCTTGAACACATTAGCAAAAGAGCTGTTCTCGCTCTCCGTGTTTGAGGCAACACTGTCCACACTGTCCACGCTCTTGCGAGCCTTCTGTCGCGAGCTGGGACGATCAGAGCCAATAGCTCCCCAGCTACCACTAGCAGAAGTGCGCGAGCTAGGGCACTCCATATCACCAGCTAGGCTGCCAGATCCACTGCGGCCGGAATCGGACTCGTTATCAGTGATAGGTGTAGAAGACTCCTCGGCAGTCTCGGAAACGGGGCTCATGCTTCCGCAAGAACTACCAGTTCCCTTGCGGCGTTCAAGGCCGGCACGAACAAGGTTGTGCACAGCGGAACGACGAGTGCGAGCAGAGAAGTTCTTGCTTCCCTCGTGCTTAGCGGTGGGCTTGGCCTTGAGTTCGTCCAGGGAAGGAGGTCCACGGGGCTGACGAATAGGATGCTCTCCAGCACGGGCCTGACCAGGTCCGTATCCACCGGTCAGGGGAGTGATTGGGAAAGTGGAAGTCTTAGGTCCAGCAGACTTAGGAGCGTCAGATGACAAAGAAGCAGCTAGAGCACTGTTGACGGGAGCCAAAGATGAGGCCTTCTTGTGTCCACGACGGAAAGCATTAGCAGAAGGGGGAGGAAGAGGGGCAACCTCGGTGGGGGACTCGTAGCGCTTGGGAGGCGAGTTGCTGCGGAACGAGAAAGGCTGAGACTCAACAGGAGGAGAAACCTGCACCGAGGGCATATTCTGCTGATGGTGGAAGCCTCCAAAGCCGGGGGTCGAGGGCTGCTCGTTGTAGGGCGAGGTGACCTGAACAGAGGGCTGAGGGTCTCCAACAAAATACTGACCAGTCATAGGGTTGTAGTAAATTTGCTGCTGCTGCTGCTGAATTTGCTGCTGGGCCTGCTGCTGGGCTTGTTGCTGTTGGGCCTGCTGGGTGAAAGCAGCCTGGACGTTAAGTTGCAGGTTCTGGAGCTGCTGCTGCTGCTCGTACAGAGCAATCTGCTGTTGTGTGAACTGAGAGTTATTAAGGTTCAGCTGTTGAAATTGCTGAGCAGCTGCCTGGACATTCCTAAGCTGCTGCTGAAGGCGCTGCTGCTGCTGAGCTAAGTACATGTTGGTTGCAAGAAGCTGGGCATACAGGCCAGGATCGTCATGGTTCTGCTCATCCATGGCAAGCTCAGGGGGCGCCAGAACCTGTTCAACAGTGTACTGCTGGCCTACCATTGAGTTGTAGTTGTTCTGAGTACCGTATTGGGGATAGGCCGTCTTGGGGGCGTTGTAGGCGTTGTCCTGGCCCATGCCATAGGCATTTCCAGCCATGGAATTCCGGGCATACTGCTGCGTGGGACCGGCGGTCGTGGGAGATTGAGGGCCGAAGGAAGCAGCAGTAGCGGACTTGGGGGCCGTTCTGAGGCCAGCAAGGAGGTGTGAACGACTGGTGCGAGGGGTGGGTGCACCAGGGTCCTGATCCTTTGTCTGGTTGATGAGGTCAACCGAGAGAGGCTTGGGATTTTGGCCGCCGCGACGGGCAGCAAGGCCGCCAGTGGGCATGGAGAGGCCGTTAGCGAAACTGTTGGAAGACATTTTGAGCGAGACCGCCTGCGTCCTTGGCTCAAAGCGGGATTCGTAGATCTAAAGATTCGAGAGATAAGAAAAATAGACAGAGAATGTGGTTCGACTAGTTCTTGCGTTCAAGAAAGTAGCCGGTCGGATTAGAAAGTAGTGTTTGTATAAATCAAGGCGAACAAATTAAGCGATGTGGGTATATCGATAAAATCGACAAATGTTGGATTCCGATGAATTGTCGATGCAGAACGTATGGCGAGGAAGCGTCGCGAGAAGCCAAAAGAGGCAAATCCAAGAAGCCGGGTGATCAAACAGAACAAAGTTGAGAGAGGGTCAAAGATTAAATCCAGAGTAGTCGATAGAGTAAACAAGTGCGAATTGATGAAAGAAAGGGCGACGCGAATACGCGATCGATGAAAGGATATCGAAATGTCGAGCGGTAGATCCCTCAGCGAAGAGTCGTTGAAAAGGGTCGAGAGAAGCAAGCTTCAACGAGGTTGAGTACTTGCTCAGACCGTGATCAGGTGACAAAGGGACCTGGGAATGTGGTCCGTTTGAAGTGTATTCACGCTCAAGCGGCGAGTCGGGTGATTAACACACGACCTGAAACGCGAGCACCAGCTGGTTGTTGTCTTTCCAAGACAGTTTCAGCAGACAACGTCGTCCAAACGATGCCTATCCAGATGTGAATGGTCCAGGTATTACCTTCTATCAAACCCTCCTCTTGTGGAATTTTGATAAAACTTCTTGATGTTTTCGATTATTCTGTGAGTGGAAATTCTGTTCGCAGTCTGATTTCGATGACGGTGTGTCGAGATTAAGCTGTGGTGGTGACGATGATGTATCCGAATACCGAAGGCGGAATAGGCGATAAGGCAAAGAATCGACGAAAGAATAATACAGAGATTAAAATGGGAGTTTTCAGGTATCAATCACCAGTAGATAGATGCGCCTTCCAGAGCCTCAGGGTTTGGTCTTGTTCCTACAAATTTCCGTCTTGTCGTTGTGGTTTTTCTTTTCTCTTTGTGGTGTGCAAAGCGGGCAAACGGACGGATGGACGAGAGCCAATGCGTGCGGCAAATTGAATGGGAATTGGACTCGACTTGACTTGTCTCGCAAACGCGGAAGCGTAAAGTTTGCTTTGAGGAATTGCGATGCAGCCGAAGCGACGCGGGAAAGAGGGAGGAGGGAAAGAGGAGAGAGATGGAAATGAAGGAAGGGCGCAAAATAGTAGGCGAAGGGGAGAGGGAAGGAAGGAGGAAAAAAGGAAGTAAGTGGTGGAGTTTAAGTCTAATACGGATACTAGAGGAGAGGAAGGAAGGAAGGAGTGGAGATGGAGAGGATGAGCGAGAAGACGAGAAGGCGCGAGTGTCAAATGGAGAACGAGCAAGAGTGGGAAGTGTGGAGACCACAGAAGCCCTTTGCTTGGCGGGCGGGTGTGCTTGGGCGTGCTGGGGGAGGAAAGGAACGGAGGCGAGACTGTATGCTCACTGTGCGATGACCCGATGAAGCCTGCCATGATACAGTAGATCTTTAGGGGCCTACTGTGGGCAGGCGAACCTTCCCACCGCCTTGAGCGATGTTCGTTTCAAAGACTGTGAATGGACAGAAAGCATACAGTGCATCACACGCAGATTAGAGGCTATCTTGGCCAGTGAGAATACGTGCCAGCCCCTTGGGCCAATTTTGGATATTCCCTATTCCATCATTTCTCTCCCTCCATCTTCAGAGTCGACACGACGGTAGAAACGCCCGGCAGCAGTCTAAACGACGCTGTTGGATGGATGGAATGAAAGCTACAGGGCGAAGGCACGTTCACTTAGCGGCCAACGCGCTACTGAGAGCCCAGTTGCTCACTAACAAGCCAGGCAAGGGGGCATGGCCTGTATCAACAGTGCCTGAACACAGTACGAGATCGATCACCTCATTTATGCCTGGGGGACATGGATTTCTTCTGATGCTCGCACGCTCGGCTGAGTTTAATCCATGTATGTATTTGGTTTCGGGCACTGACTCACAAAAAAAGATATGTTGATGACGAAGTTGACCCCATCAAACATTCGCTTGACCGCAGGGGAAGAAGTTAGGGTACGTATGCACACAAAAGCAAGAATTTTTGGAATACGAACAGCTAAACGGAGCAGCTCATTTCAAATGCCAAAAAGGAAAGCTTTCACAGCAGCCAAAACCTCCCACCTTCCGGTGGTGGCCAATCGTGGCTCGAAATAACATCTGAAGATACTAACTTGGTCGCGCAGTAGTCTCTGACGAGATAGCGCGTGACAATCCAGTAAGGACCTTAGAAGGGCCTCCTTCTGGTGGGTATGGACTGGACAGCTCATCCACAAAGACGCCCCCTGGAGCTTACATGCAAGTGACAAGGGGGTCCACGAAGGCTCATCATCTCCAATCAGAGGAGGCTGCGGGCGCCGCGACCGACATGAGGCAGCCTCCAAGGGGTCGACGACAGGGGCTACAGTCTCAAGGCGGCGTTTTGGCGTCTGATGCCGCCAATCATGCGAGGCCTTTCAGGGGATTGAAGCATCGGATGTGATGGGAGAATGGATCCTTGCCGCTTTTTGTAACGGCCTGATCGGCATCCATTCTTTTCGAGGGCCAGTCGCTTTGGAGCTGTGCCTCTTTGTTGGTTTGATTGTTGCTATATCTGGCTGGCAAGATCAAAGAGATCACGACACGTTGATGAAGGATTCGTGAATTGTCATGGTAGCATACCGACACGCACGCACGCAGAAAGGCCTGAGCGTCGCTTCTTTACTCCATAGACGAAACATTATGGGAAGCGAGACACCGGAGATGACAGCAGCCACAGGTTGTTATATTCAGCGTCTTGAGGAATGAACCGAGTCCCGAGGAACACAATGGCCAAATAGCGAACGAGTGCCAGACTGACTGCCAGTCGCAATTAAGAATCCCGGTGAGCGACAGGGAAATACCTGGCGCGCTGGGAATCTCTTTGCTGTCAGTGTCAATATGTATCAATGTCAAATTCAAACCCTGTCACGGATCGCCCGCAGTGGGCTTCGTCCATGCAAAGCATGTCTACTTGCTTTTGTCGTCATGGCCGGACTCATCCAACAGGGCGGCTATTGTTTATTATCGTCGCTTTGCTTACCTATAACAGTGTCTTGCTATTCTTTGACGCCTGCCTCAGCTTGCCCAGAGTCCGTCTTTCGCAGGCAGTCGTTCTACCGGAGTGACCGTTAGCTCTGCCTTAGCACCGACAGCTGTTGCTCAATTCATCCACACGACACCAACAGCACAGCATAGGGCCCATGGCCACCTATACCTGAATCTTGGGGAACGGACCATCCCGTCTTGCTTGAAAAAGCATAAACATGAGTATCAGTGTTGTAGCACATCCGTTCTCCTTGTTTGGGCTATCAGTTCGGCAGGTTTATGCCCATCGCGGTCAGCATCGCCCGAGGCCCCTTGTCGGCGTCCAACTCGATTCGTATTTTCCCCACGTCCCGAGATGTTTCATCACCGCAGAACTCCTTGTCCATTTCCCATTTCGATCCATCGTCCTGCCCTACCTTACCCTGTCCACTTTGGGGGCTAAGTTCGATACTAGGCCCATCACTAAGAAGACCCTGGCTCAACGCGACACGTGCCGTGAAAAGGTGACGCGCTGCCTATTTCTCAGACGAACCGTGGAGATGGGTTTTTTTTTTTTTTTTTGGTTTATTTGCTACTAAATTAGTATCTGCATCTTTGACGGATGCAGGTGTTTGTTTTTGTTGTGAATAGCTCAGTAGCTTTCCCCATTGTTTCTTCATTCTGGTCGAGCTGCAGCTTGAAAGACATGGCGCAAGTTTTGGAATGAGCTTTGATGCACCCATGAACTGGACCCTTGTCTTGAGCCATTGAGAAACGAAACACTACGGCACCGTAGCCACCAAATAAGTCGATGGGACAAGCGAGGGTACTGCCTGCAGCCTGTCCAAACGCAGGTACATGCAACCGTACGCACACGCACAAACACACACAAAGAAACTTTTTGGGTTTGTGTCAGTGTACATAGGTTAACTTGAACCCTAATGCGATACGTGGTCGTGTTCGTCTCATTCTATGCAGGGGCTTTGATAATAGGAGACAGCTTGCAGGACGCGAGCACGAACAAGACAACATAACCCAAAAATGAACTAGGTTATTTACCCGCTCCATGTCTTGAGCCTAGCTGGGGTTTTCCAGAGGCATAGACATGTGATCTCCCTTATTCTACACGGGGAGATACCGAAACCCACCCGTCATTCTTCACTGGCGCTGGCGTGGAATTTTGCGTTGGTTCTGTGTTGTTTCAGTGGTATAAACGGTTGGTTAAACATGCAACCTCGAGCTATAGGCCACCGTCAGCTCTCTTGGTTCTCTGCATATTTTTTACAAATACCATGCTCTTACTATGTATCTAGTATGCATATTGGCGCCTGGGCGGCTTCAATTATAATGTTTTCGTCTCCCAACCCACATCACGAACCATTCATTTATTGCCGCATATGCATCCCTCGTCCTCGCGCTTACGCGCAGACCTCCCTCTTCATACAGTACAGCTTTATCAAGTATACCGTCGGTTTCTTGCTTATCGCGTCTAACAACCAACATCATAACCTCCCAACCGCCCTCTACGCGCTTGCCAACGGCTCAGCACCAATAAATCACGACCAAGAGACGCAAGACGCACAACATCACAAGGTGCAACCGCATGCAGATATGCAGCCATCATGTAATGCTCACGGCGCTTACAAAAGGGGCTTCTGCACTGCACTGTTTACATGCCGTATTTAGTATTTAGCGCAAAGTGCGTGTAACCGAAGGTCTAGAGCTTTTGCTTGTTGTGATTTGCTTGTCTGAGACCTTGCAGCCGCCGTCGCGGTTATGCCCGAGTAGTTGAATCGATAGCGTGGAAGCTATTGGATCAACCCAATTGTTTTTTTTTTTTCATGATTAGAGGAGAATCTTTAATTACAAGGGTCAGGTGAATTATGCTTTTGGCCGTTGAGTCGGTGGAATTACTCTAGCGTTTCTAATGTCAATTGCGGCTCCCGAGTGAATCAACCTACCCTGCAGCAGAAGGGCTCTGGGTCTGAGATGTGTCACGACTTGAACGTAAACTTTTGTTGAAAGTCTCACTGAACTCAAATTATTAATTCTCTTTCGACTCTGTGACATTAGCTGCTTCGCATTGTTCGTACGCCGGCGACTTGCAGTAGTCCTGTCGTAATTGCGCCAGACACATGCAAGTTGCATGTCCCTGGTAAACTCTGTATAAATTGATACGGAGCCTCACTCGGCAGATCGGATTGACACGCTGTCACTAGTAAAATTCTTGGAGACTGGTACTTCAATCAAACGAAGCGGATACCGGCAGTTCGGTAAAGTTTAGACCAGACCGTCGGGTATGTCTTCAGATGTGAATGAGATGAGTTTCGACCGGGCTTACCGAGGCTGAAGAAGACATGACCAAACGAAATGAATAATTATGTGAGAAAATTCCGAGTTCCGAGAAGCTCATGACTGTTACTCTATGTTATCGTGAACTTATACTTAGCTCTGGCCTGTCTGGACGGAGTGTTGATGGGCCTCGTTTATCACCTCACCCACATGGCGCGAGCCAAGATGTCGATATGAAGACTTCTGGTAATTCTCCATTAATCATTACCACCGTTTGGGCAAAGGACCATTACTTGTGATTGTCCTCTTGGGATTGTGACAGACTCTGCAAGTAACTCCGTGACGTACCAAGCCGACGGCCTGATATGCAACACTGTAACTTGAACGACAACAGTGACATGTAGCTCACACGGGACCGGCATACACAATATTAAATCTGGTACACAGTGGAATTGGTGTTGCACCTTTGTAAGAGCTATGTCTGAAAGAACATGAATTGAGTTCACATCGGCAATTGCAGTCAGAAACCGAGCACGTATCCTATATCTATTGTCAGGCTCCGACTGTCCTCTGTGAAGCGGAATAGGTATAAAAATGGTCTCAGATCAATATCACATCCCTAGAGTATCGTTTAACCTTTTGCAAGGTATGTTCCAGCGTGTTGTGGACCTTGGCTGTTCCATCGACGTTACTCGAGAAAGACCATACAGAGTCTCAGAAGTTACTCACACTGCCAATTGTTAAAGCAAAAGAACATCATTCGGCTGGATAGCATTGGGAGAACTGTAAGATGAAACGCCGAGAAGGGTTTGCTATATGTGAATTGGAGAACATCAACACGGGCTCTCCATACTAGCTCATAGCAGCACGACGACCTCAGGGACTACATTCCGAATTGGGAATTAATGATGCCTAGACATCAACGAGAGCTTCACTTGATGGGTGGGATAATTGAGTAAGTGACTACCTATAAAGGCCAGCATACTCATGCTTGGCTACCCACGAGTTTCACTGTTGCGTTGCGTTGCTGAGTTTGAAGAGACAAGTCCAAGACATTCATATTATTCGGCTCATAAATACCTCTTGGAGAGAGGTAATCAGTCTAAAAGAGCAAAGTAACGTAAAGCGTATGTAGCATATAGCACGGTGTTAACGTGGGATAATAGCCAGCATCAAACTGGCATAATAACTGGGAAGGACCTTGTTTTTCTAAGGATTACCACAGAATAAGAACCACGTGATGGCTAAAGTTCCCTTCGACATATAGCTTGTATCTGTACCTACTAGAATGTAATGACCTTGTCTAGTCACCTTATACTGGCTCGCTTGCTCTTAGATAGCTACCCCCAGTTCAGCCCTAGGCCGCCAAGCATGGCTAGAACCTTGGCGAGATCGACCTTGTCCATTTCAAGTTCCATCTTGAACTGGACGATAAACAAGTAACCCTCCCTCACCCAGCATCACGCTCTTCAACAATGACGACAAGTCTACGAAAGAGTTGGTGGGAACTGCACTAGAAACGGGATGCTGAGTTGCTGTCCCTGTTCATCACCACGTGGCTTGCTAACAAGGTTGTAACCAAGTCATATCATAAACTCCGTGTCAACTCGGACTGAGTGTTGGTCGCCGGAGAGAGATGTACCCTGCAGAACCTCAAAACGATTCACTACAAAGCACACTAAACAGATACACAAACCTCAATACTTCTGAACCAATAAGGTCCTCTCACAAAACAGGGAAGGGAACACAAAGCGGCCATATGTAATGTATACAAGCTGCAGGCTGTCAGTGACACCACAACCATGCTCGACCTCTCACGGCATTGTCCAATGACACTTTCCCCTTCGAATCTGCAAACACCTAAAGCACACGCGCTAGAAGCATCCAAAAGGGGCATCATCTTTCGACCATCCTAGTCGTCCATTTACAAAGCCAGGCCAAATCTGCGACCACATCAGAAAAGTGTTTCAATATCCCAGGTCCTATAACATATGCAGATGCACGAAACACGTCATGCGGACATGCTACAAAAGTCCCACAGCCGGACTTTGTTATAAATCTTTCTATCCTAGACTAGGCGTATCTCTCCCCACAAAAGCCATCAGCAAGGGGGTAAGTAGTCTGTTCTTGTTTCTGACAGAACTAACTACGTAGACTAGGACTTCGATTCAGTTTGGTCGCATCCCGTACCTAGCTCTCACTCCATATGACAACTCAATCTCTCAACATCAGCCCTATAAACCCCCTCTTCTCTTCTCACGAGCACATGTCCTCATTCCCCGTGATCACCCGCTCACCGCACACGACCTTGGAGGTAATTTCCTCTCATCTGACGTGAGATCTCTAACTTCTTCCCAGCCGCCTTTATACTATCCTATCCCAAGCAGAACGAAGACCCCCCTATTCCTTCAAGAACTTGCCGTGCCGGAGTATCATAGGCCAAGAGAACTCGGCACACATCGCCGATCATAGACGCAAGGTAAGCTTAGGGGCGGGCGGGTAAATCACCTGAATTCGGTGAAAGGTGTATAAGTCGTTGGTTTGATCTTCGGTCCTAGACCTGCATAGGCTGCATGACGCGCGAGTGTTCCCCTCCCGCACAAGGCTTTGCAACGGCTTTTAGTCTTTGGTGATCTTCTAGGTTGTTTCTGCATTTGGTGATCCTTTCGGGCATCGGGTATCTTCTCTGGGATACGTCCGAGGCTTAGTCCTACGATAAGCACTTGCAAGGTATGGACTTTGGCAGACTCCTCTGTAAGGCTGACGAGAGCTTCATGGTACAAATCCCGTGATATCCCCTCGAGGCTGCTTACTTTTACAAGGACTTGAAGGCGTATTCGAATGGCGACCCGAGCAGTCCGAGTCAAAGTCTCCATCAATTATGGGGCTTTGTTGAAGGCATTCGCGAATGGCTTGGGGTATAGGATCAATGTGGGGCTTTGCATGCGTAGATGATGAGAATGATTCAGTGACCCTGCTACAATGCCTATGTCTGACTGAGAAAGCAAGAATAAGATAATGTTGAGAGAAAACAGGTCATCATATCATCATGAGCCAAGATCTAAACCTCGACATAAAAAACTTTAAGAAATACATCTTCAGTTCCATGCGCCCTTAGCCTAATAGCCAATAAAGTAGATGAGTACCTTAAGGGGTATATTGTACTGAGCAGTGGAAAACAAAAATCCAACCCAAACCCAAAACCGAAAACAAGTGAGACAATGCTTCGCTTCAAAACAGCGGCGCAGGCCGTGGGTCATTGAAGTAAGACATGAGAAAAGGAAATTTTGCCCAGAAGTGCAGTTGTTGCACCACGTCCACCTCTAACATAAGTCGTAAACGGTCGTTACACATGGACCCCTATGCCAGACCAAAAGTGCCAATCACGTTTGGTCGGAAAAGTCAACTGACAGTAGTACACATGGTCGTTACGAAACCGTCAACCCGTCATCGCATTTCCTCAGGCCGGACTGTTGCCCCGTAGAAACCGCCCCCGTGATTGCCACCGGAGGCCGCACATGCAAGACAGACTCCGCCGCCATAGACACGCGTATGTCTCGTCCATCCGGCGCCTTCGGAGTCGAGAACACCAATAATCTCGCCCTGGACGCCGATCTCCACGGTTCCTGCGTTGGGTGGGGCCGGTGGGAGCAACGGGCTTGCAGGTGGGTAGGAACTGGGCGAAAAAGTCAGATCGGCAGCATCCGACATCCCTTGGGATGGCTGAGATACGGGCACTCCGATAGGAAGAGTCTTATTGTAAGAGCGCCGGCGGGTGACCGATGTTGATGCTGAGTTGTCAGGCAGAACAGCGTTGGCTGTCGACGACATGTAATCGGGGTTAGGCTGACGAATAAAACTATCCTCGCCTGGTCGTGGGCGGCCATCAAAAGTGAAGACGGCAGTGCTTAGCTCAGGCGGCGTCAGAGGTGGTGCAGGAGGTGGTCGCGACATGACATGTCTGGACATGAGATTGTCTGTATTCTGCCAGTTGGGGTCGATGACCAGTTCCTTGTCTGTTTGCTTGGCCTGCAACATATCCTCAGGGGCCATATCCTCCTGGTTAGCAGGCGGCGTCATAGTCTTCTCATTCATAGCCCAAAAGGGTTGCGACTGAAGCCGTCGAGTATGCGACAACGACGAGATGGGTAGGGTTTGCTGATCCAAGCCGCGCATCTGTCGCAACCATAAGTACAGTCGCAAAACGCAGAAGCGTGCGATGACAGCAACAGCAAAGATTGCGAGGCCAGCTTGAAGAGTCTGAAAGGAGGAAGACGACTTGTTCAAGTAGTTGCTGTGAGTTGACGTTGAGGTGGTGGTGTCAGGTGTAAGTTGTGTTACACCTCGATTAGTTACGGGCATGGTGCGTCGTTTGTCAGTGATTGATTGATATATTCGCGGAAACTTAATTTTGGCGCCGTCGGTCACTTGGCGGGGCCAAAGGTCACTCTACTTTCTGCGGTCAGACGGTGACTTCCTGGGGGTATGCTTGCCCGTTGCGTTGACAATCCTCGTCTGGGTTGGTTGGGCGGAGTCGACTCTGTCGACAAGAAGGCTGGGCTGGGCTGAATAGACAGGGTTGTTGATGGTCTTGAATCTGGTCGATCCAAGGCTATGCTTCAAACACCCGCGTTTAAGGGCGCTTGGTCAGAAGGAGAAAACGAGTGATGTTCGTTTGGAGAAAAGCGGCGACTGAGTAAGCCTTGTGTGTCTCCAGACTTTGGTAGTGGCTTGTATCAGATAGACTATCGGGTTGATGACTCGATCATGAAATAACTTCCGTCGCAAATCTCAACGCTCAGTAAACGTTGGAGCCGATTATGCCGAATTATACCAGGGGATCACCGTCGGATTATTTCCCAGCAATGCTTATATGGTAGATGGGCTATTGGTCGTCTTTGATTCACCAAAGTGATGCTCGAGTTGTGATTGAGTAGGTAGGGCGTGGTATGAAGCCTGTTGTATGAGATGCATATAAGGGAGTCAAAAGATGGAAGTGCAAAAGCAATACCGGCTATTTGCGTAAGGTTATGTAGCTGGGGGTACTGAGTCTTATATGATGGATGTTCATAAACTGATGGAAACTCTCGAGTAAGGTCAATGTAGCAAGCCAAGCCAAGAGCATCACTTGATGAACTTCGGGCCCAATGTCCAAGGATAGTACGACACCCCTCTTCGACCACACCCCGCTCTTCGAGGGTCTGGGCTAGGAATATGGAGAAAATGAACATGGATTCTCTTGGTAAAGGAGCGGAAAGAAATGCTTCAGACAGCCTCTTTCAAAGGGGCTACTAATCAAGACTAGCTGTGGCTTCGGTCCCGGGACGTGGGTACGACGTTTGACTTGTAGGGGTGGCTTTGTCAAGTGGATTATTGATTTCTAGAGGCGTTGGAAGGATTTGAAAATGACCGAATAATAAGTGTGGCCCTGGCTAAGGTTGCCCGAGTTCTAACAAGTTGTCACTGAAGACTTCGACAAGAGCTGCCAGTGGGACGAGCCTTTTGTCGATCGCTCCCTGCGACATTTTTGGCATGATCTCATGGGTAATTCAGAAAGGACTGGGGTTTTCATGATGAAACATTAATCGGGGGCAGGGAATGAGATCCTAGAAGCAAGCGTGAGATTGCAATGTCATCGCAAGCTGAGCCGGGCTGGATCGTCTCAATCAAAGTTGATCACGGAAACTCGATGAACCGCGTGCTCCAAAAGTCTCCAACCATCAACAGCTGGCCATGGGGTCGTCGAATAAAGTCTGAACAAATTGGTTGATAGGTCGTACTGGACCCCGAGGGTGTGTTGTAAGAGTCGTTTCCTGCAGTCTGCACAAGATTGACATCCCTGTTTTCAGCCCGAGATTTCCAACGAAGGCGTCAGAGGCACAAAAGTCGCTTGGCCAAGCCGGGCGTCCCTGGGCCATGACGCCCCACGATCGCACTGCAATCTGCTTCGAGCCCCCAGGGCCCAAGCCCTGCAGATTAGTTTACTGACCAAACCTAAATCTGACCAGTTTGGCGAGGGAGTGACGCCAGAAGATGGGCTAAATTGAGCATTTCAGCTGAGGTGAGCCCTACTTGTAGCGACGCCATGGGCTAGAGACAGACCCTTGTCGCGAGCTTGTTCCAGGCCAGGGGTGTGTCTAAGCTGCTATTGGTCGAGCTAGATGGGACGATGTCGAGCCTTTGACCTTTTGGGCAAGACAAGGCTACGTTAGTGGCATGGAAATCGGGCAAGTCTCAAGCCTCTGTAGAGAAGGAATCCCTACTGCATCTATCGAACCGTTTTCGAACGATCTAAGGCGGCGACAATTGGCTTGGTCCGACACGTATTGGCGCACGGGATCGACGAAAGTGTTCACATCGCGATAGGGTTCTCAAGAAGCCTTGCGAATCTGGATCGTCAGGCTGAGCGATGTGGTACATTTTTTCAATACTGGTGTAATGGCGCCGGCTATGTCCCTGCATGAGGCGCTTCCAATGCAACCTTGAACAAGCGATATCCGTAGAGTAGCAGTAACGGTCGCGGTCATGAAAGGTTATTATGAATTCTTTTGCTTCTTGGACAATCTCCCTGTCCACTGTCGGTGTAGGGCGCCTGGCGAAACTGAACTGGTCTCTCCCCGAGGAGAGAAGCAAGCCCGCCTCCCCGTACTGTAATCAATACTCCACCAGCCAAGCCCAGTGTAAGGCATCATAAGAGCATCAATGGCGGCGCTATTGTCATTATTCAATTGCCACTGCATTCGGTAGAAGAGGTGTAAGTGATATTGCATATGGAGCTAACCACGATGGTTGCCATGAACTTTTGTTGGGCTGGAAGAGTCTATGCAACTCGAATTCCTTTTGACTGGTGAAGCGCCTCATCATGGGTTTCTGCGTCATTTCGGGGGTTGCTTTGTAGGCTGAAGGGGTCTCGTAGGTATTGTGGAATCTATTAGTCTGATAGGTTTCTTAGTTCGAGCATGCCTGTGCTGAATGGTGATGATTAAGGAGCATTTCTGTCCGATTTGATGGATCAAAAGACGTGTCGCGTGGCTGTATACCACCCATGCCACGCGGAGATCGATGCCTGCCGCTGTAAATGACACGGCACGACGCGGGACAGCATGTCATTGCAGCTGGAAGTGCTTGCTTCCGAACTAGAAGGTTGAGTTTTGGTCAATGCATCCATCGATGGAGATCCCCGTCCTCCCGATATCGTTGCCCTGTGTTGTGGTGGATGCTCTAGAGTCTAGGTGGTCTTGGGGATCGTCCAGTGCAGTCTCAATTGTGACACTGGAAAGAACAGACTCAGCTGAAACGATGGAATTACGACAGATGATTGGATACAAGAATGGAAGGAACGGGGCCGCCTTCCCTTGTTTGGCGCCGGGCTTGTAAGGGGCGCCTGAAACTTGACGTTCACACCCAACCACGGAAGGAAGGAGACGCTCACATCCAACATCCCATCCCACATTGTACAAGTTAGTTAGAGGTTGCCGGTTAGATCTTGCTTTATCGAAAAACTCAACCAAGTACGTGACTCAGTTCGTCAACATACTGTATTGCATGATGCATGATGCATCCGTATGTACTATCATGACAAGGATTCGCAATTATGATATCGCCGCGCATTATTGCCAAGCGTCGCATTGCATTGCAACGCGACGGTTGGCTGTGTCCGTCTCCGAATACCCTCTCTCAACTCGGCTAGGTTCTAACATTCAGTCGAAGCAGTTCGAACCATGTTTGATTATTTCCGAGGCCATCGCATGCTAGCTCATGATATCAAACAAGCCACGCAGACGCATGGTTCAGGTTGACCGTCAATATAATATTGTCGACAACAATTCTTCAGTCTCGGCCAAGCCAATGTCTCTCCTTTCCCCTGCTGGCGCTTTTGACCTTCTCCAGCGTTTCGGTAGCCAATCACAGACCAAGGATCGGCGGCGGCAGTAACCTTGCCCAGCTGGACTCATTGTCAATACGATGGGGTCTGGGCTTCGGTCAAGGGCCAAGGCTGTGAAAGGTCAGTTGCCATCAAAGAATGTCGCGGGTAAACCGCTAACAATAAATTCATTCAGGCTCCCTTTAACCTCCGCAAAAACTCGGATTCGTCAACTTACTGCCGAGTCAGTCGTGACTCCGGCATGAGCCCACCCTAGGGTAAACCGATACCCTACTGCCTTCTAGAAGCCACACTAGGGCGTCTCTTCGCATTGAGAGATGCGGCGCAGCCGCATGCAATGCAATCTCTTTCGCTACCAAAGAAAAAAGGTTCACCTTGAGGCCAGTGAAGATACGAGGGTGAACCCCGTCTTTACAATCATCAATAAGACAACCCCGCGCGTTCCGAGAGTCCCGTTCATTCAAAGAGATGCACACAATCCTACTCTGAATGGGTTTTCAGCCGTGATGGGATCCGTTTCCTACATCATCATGCTTGCTTGGCCATAGTACACATCAAGCAACGATCTTCAGATACGGATCAGTAGCGTCTCCATTAGGCTGTCCGGGGTGGTGGCTGAGATTTCTAACGTTCTTGATACGATGATTATCGCCTGCGATTTGTTGATGACAAGACCAGGATGCAATGCGAGTCCCATGCTTTTTCTCCATGTAGGTGGCTGTCTTGCGCTCTCTTAGTATGGTTGTGGCTGTCTTACTGGTGGTGGACGCAACATACGCCGCATCTCAACACAACGTCGATTTTCGCAAAGTGTAACAGCTAGTCTTCCTCTCATACAAGCCTGGTCTCGGCAAGTACCTCTAGCAGAAATATCGGCCGCTCTGCAACTAATTAGATCAGGCGGAATCATTTCCTCCTTGGATTCACGCCGACATTCTGACACGGGATCTAAACTCCGCCATTTCGTCCTGGCCTGGCTCTGGGACTAACATGAACCCCTAACCACTCTTGGTCAGTGTTCAAAAATAGCACCCTGTTCAGCCTTACGAGCCAGTCCCCACCACCTTGGTCAATATCCTTGTCAATGTCACATTCAACTCCAGTCAATCCTCGCCAACCCTGCAAAACAAACAGTTACTGGCGGAGAACCTCATACGGATACGGAAAGCTCCTTCAAATCATATCAAGCATCACAGATATATACCTTGTCTAGGACCTTTTTCGAACCAATGCTTTATGCTCGCAGGGTATAATACCTGTCTTATTCCACTTCTTGGCTTCTAGTCATCCCTCGTCATCGCTCGAATTGCCTTTTTGAGAGTTGGCAAATTGTTGCCTCCAGCCTCGTGTTTCAACATGGGCCTTGCTGACAAGGAAATGACTTACACAAGTCTGACTGGCGCACAGAACAAAAAACACTCAGGGAGAACAAGCTCGGCGTAATTCGACAGCAACGGATTGCTTGGCCTCGTTGATTGCGCAAGATACACGACGACTCTTGCCACTCTCACAAGCCAATTACTCGCGTTCGTGTACAGTTTCAGGTAATTCGGGCGCGTCTAGCAACATCCTAATCATCATCGTCACAAGCTATGGTTCGCGATGAACAATGACATTCGCTCCACCTGGGATGTCCAACCATGAACCAGCCATTACATCTCACCTCTTGGCCTAAGCGCGGATCTAACCAACCTCTTGATATCCCATACCAGTAGAACCCAGATATTGAGCTTCATCATTGACTCCGCAACACCCGATCCTCATGGCCGTTAATTATGTTTACTTCAGAAGACTCAACCTTGGCTGAGTTGAACCCACTTAGGTTATGTGTCGACTTCACATGAATTGATGAACTCACATGATTTAGACTCATGCGGTCAGCTACAGTAGCCGAATCTCTTGTCTAAGAAAAAGCAAATAAATTTCAAGATCCTTGTACCGGAGAACGGGAAGTTAGTACAGCGACTACGACCGAGATCCGCATGAGTAGAATATGAGGCTCAGTAGCAGTACACCAGATATCGAATAGCACAGCGTAATTGGTTTAGTGGTAAAATTCTCCGTTGCCATTCGAGCAGCGTCGGGGAGCCCTGGGTTCGATTCCCAGATTACGCATTACAACGATCACTCTGACGAGAGAGCTACTCTTTTGCTTCGTGGCATACAAGTCCTTTTTGCTGGTCTATGGGAAACTTGTTATGCGCAAGAACTGGAGGATACTGGTCTGTTGAAGAAAACAAATGATCTGATTGCCCCGAAATTATCTTCTCATCATAGGTGGCCCCCTTACACATCATTCGAACCATCTGATTCGAGGAAGTTTTGTCCCGCAACATATTTCTCTCAGGTGGAACAAAAAAGATGGCTTGCGCATGACCAAGCCTCTTTGAGAATACAACTCATGGATCACCGCTCCTGGAAATCAATATCAGCCGCGTTATCGGTGCTGGAGCCCCTCTTGTCGGTGGTACTATGGTCAAGTTGAGCAAATTGGTAAGGCACAGAATCATGAGGCTGGCTGACAAGCCTCGGCGCTATCTTCACAACTTGGAAGTTAGTGAGTGCCTCGGTTCCGATAACTTGGAATTCCCCCTCTATCGAATGCCTTGGCGTCAAGCCGTCTCCGGCAGTGCATCTTAGTTTGATTGACTAACTCTGACCGTTGACCTGGTGGTTGGTTCTCAAGTGTCACTGACCGACTTCCCCGGAAAAAGCTAGTTCTGAGTTCAAGAGCAAGTATATTTCATAGGCAACTACCACCTCGCTTGCGCTCAGGTCTATCGTGCAAAATTGCATACACCCATCCCCCATTCCTTCGTAGAAAATCTGCTTCTGCTAAATCCTCCCAAGGCTAGCAGAGGATTAGCCAACCCCGTAACTTTGCGCGCCCCTAACCAATAAGGATATATATGAGTACCTTCGTCAAAACAAAAGAGAAAAATAATAAAGGGGCTAGATCCGCAACGGAGAGCCCAATGATGTTTCCTAGATGCCACCTGACAGCTCCATTGGTTCGGGCTCCATAGCGCCAACCATACCATCCTCGTCCCGCTCTTCCTCCATCATCTCAATCAGGCTGTCGAGATTCGTATCCAGGCTCTCGCCCTCCTTCGGATCGAGACACTTCTTGAGAAGTTTCCTATACTTTTCAATCTTCTCGCCCGTGCCCACCATGCTCAGCGCTTCGACATAATCCGTCTCAGCTGTCCGTTGCTCAGCAAGCAATGTGCTTAGTTGGCGGGCGAGACTCAGCCTCTCTTCGTATGACTCTTCCTGCACGCCTCCATCGCCATTGATGCGGCTGAGTTCACTGTCCACTGACCGCTGAACATGTAAGCGGTTTTGGTGTGTGATGAGTGACAGCACCTGATGCTTGGCTAGGTTGGCTTCTTGGTTGTTTTTGGACGCCGCTTCTTCTGACTCGAGCTGCCCCTCAACATCTGTTATGTTTTGCCGAAGAGCATTCAGATCTGCCTGGGTGTTGGCTAAGATTCGCTTCGCCTCTGCCTCTGCTACATCCTTCTCCCGCCATTCCTCTTCGTAGCTGTTAGCTAGATCCTTGAACTTCTCCTGAATCAGGGGTGTGATCCGTGACTGGACAGTGTTTGCTGCCGCAGACTGGAAAGCCACCGGGGGTTGCCGATTCGCCTTCTCGAGCAGTGCATCCTTGAAAGAAGCATGTCGTTGGGATTCAGGGGCAAAAGGAGACGACGATCGTTGAGGTCCACGTTCTTTCTTCGTCGCGTTCAAATCCATAATAAGATCCTCGGCCCTGACTCCGTCGTTATTCGTAATATCCGATGAAGCATTGCGTCCTAATAGTGCTCTTATGCACTTCCTAGCGTTCCGCTGCGCCGCAAGGTGTAATGCTGTATTTCCGTCGTTATCTTGAACATCTAGCAATATTTGGAACGCGCTTGGTTCTAGACCCTCCTGGAGTTTGTTGAGAATGTTGTCCAGGTAGTATCGTGAGCATGATGAGTTGAATACTCTGCCGTTCTTCATAACAGCCGCATGATGTAACACTGTACAGCCCATATTGTCACGAGCATCGACTGTTTCGAATAGCTCTTTCATCACGACGGGAAAGCTCTGCTTCTCGTAACAGTTCGTAAAGTTTACTGAGTGCATGAACGGTGTCTCGCCGCGTATATTTCTCACAGTGGTTGATGCGTTAAATCGTTTGAGTTGTTTGACAACATCAACATCTCCCATTGCGGACGCCCAGTGAAGCGCCGTATGATCCTCCGCATCGATCGGCCAGTTAGGTTGAAAGTTGGCGGGTGGATCAGGCTTCACTGCTGGTTGGTCTGTTTTACTGAGGAGGAAGTAGTCGAGAAGTTCGTCGCCATATAGCGCATGTTGTTGCTCGGTAAGGTCTTGCAGGTTGCTGTCGTCTCTTCTGCGTTTCCGTCCTGGGCCTGGTACTTGGGGCATCTCGAAACGTTCGTCTTCGGCCATGTACGATGCTGATGCCACTGTGAGGTTATCTGGTGTATCTTCGTCACCCATTACCGTATCGGGATCATCGTGAATTACAGGCGCAGGAGCAGGAGCTGGAGGCGGATCTGATAACTGTCAGCTGGATCCTATCCATATCACACTCGACATACTGTTCCATTTCGGTAGCGGAGGCTTAGACTTTGGTCCCTTGGGTTTACTAGCATGCCTGGGAGCAGGAGGTGGGCTCTCCGCACCAGCGACATATTCAAAGATGGGTCGCAATCGATCGAATACACTGTGCCGCTCTGCTAATGCTTGTCCGCTCTCGAGTGGTATCCAAGTGCCTGTGCAATGGTGTTAGATGATGAACAGCGTATTTGAGGAATTGGCGAACCTTGGTATTTTCCATAGCCACCTTGAATTTTCTCGTGAACGTCTTTTTGCACATCTCGTTCGAGAATTCTGGTTCGAGCTGGCTTATCGAACCCGGCAGCCTTCAGAATATGCGTCGCATTGATCCAGTTATCGTGCCTCCTTCGCATCACATGTTCTTTGAGGTCACCACCAAACTGGAATTCGTATACAGGTATCTGAAAGAGAATTGATTAGTCAAGGCATTAGATTGGCAGTACTAGCGGGGGATGGTGGTATCAGGGGCAAGCTCCATCAAAGACATCTGCGCTCGTGATGCTCCATCTTCAAACGAAGCTGTTGAGAAGAATGCACCAATAGAGCCACATAAAAGAGGTTACAACAACTGAAAAGACTTACACCACTGTATACTGCGCTGTAGACGCCAGGTCCAGAAGCAGCAGCAGCTGCTGCATTAGCATTGGCCTTGACCATGTGGGCGGCTAAGATGAAGCAATTCTGGAACCATGCGCGATGGTGATGGGACGAGGGCGGAGAGGATTAATGGGGAGGATTAGCAGGGCAAGATAGAACTCGTAATAATCATCAGCGGCAAAAGAGAGGCCGAATTGAACGTTGCAAATGACCTTTGCAGTATCGCTGAAAGCTCTTCCCAAGGTTCAAGTTGCCTAGGTAATATGAATTCACGTCAAAGACGCGGTCCACGGTTGATGAGACGCGCCTCCACGCGAAGCACTTAAAGTGCTGCTGCCTGAGGCGTTGAACTGGTCCCTCGGAGTCACGTGACTCGAGTACTGCCACGGGGCGCCTCCTGAAGCTGGCAGATTGGTAGTGGGCGAGGCATTGGCCTCGAATGATTGGCAGGGGTACAACAAACAAATAGACAATACCAACCAACACCCGGAACTTTCTTGAAAGACACTTTATGGATACGACGAGCTGCAGACGCACTGTGGGATTCTTTGTCTGTTAGTTAATACGCGAAGCCTCGAGGCTATTACTCGCTGTGAGCTCAGAAGGACCAACTTGGGGGAGCTCAGAAGGGACCCGTATGGTAACAACAAAGAAGTCTGGAACGATATATGATAAAGACGGCACCCAACACTCAGGGAGAAACTCTAAAACCGACACAACATGGCAGACTCTTTACACAATGCGCCTATAGTCCTCGACAACGGATCCGGCACTATTCGAGCTGGTTTCGCAGGCGATGATCTACCAAAATGTTACTTCCCTTCGTGGGTTGGTCGACCGAAGCACCTGAGAGTTCTCGCGGGTGCCCTCGAGGGCGAGGTATTCATAGGACAAAAGGCCTCCACGGAATTGAGAGGGTTACTCAAGATTCGGTATCCCCTCGAGCATGGTATTGTCACCGACTGGGACGATATGGAGAGGATCTGGGAGTATGTTTACGGTGAAGGATTGAAGACTCTCAGCGAAGAGGTTTGTTGCTGAAGTACCTAGCTGTATAACTATACTGACATCTTGCAGCATCCCGTTTTATTGACGGAACCTCCTTTGAACCCCCGAAGCAATCGCGACACGGCCGCCCAGATCCTCTTCGAGACATTCAACGTCCCCGCACTCCACACATCTATCCAAGCCGTGCTATCACTATACGCCAGTGGCCGAACGACCGGTATTGTCCTCGACTCTGGCGACGGTGTGTCTCATGCTGTCCCCGTCTACGAGGGTTTTGCCATGCCCAGCAGTATTCGCCGAATTGACGTGGCAGGCCGAGACGTGACTGAGTACATGCAGACGTTGCTACGGAAGAGCGGATATGTCTTTCACACAAGTGCTGAGAAGGAAGTCGTGAGGTTAATCAAGGAGAGCGTCTCTTATGTTGCTCATGATCCACGGAAAGAGGAGAGGGATTGGGTCGGTGTGAAGCCCAATGAGAGCAAGTTTGCCGAATACGTGCTTCCAGACGGCTTCAAGCTCAAGGTGAGACTCTTTGTTCTCTGCTCAATGTTCGGGCAAGCTAACATATTGAAGATTGGGGCGGAACGCTTTAGAGCACCGGAGATCCTCTTTGATCCTGAGATTATCGGCCTCGAATATCCTGGTGTACACCAGATTGTCGTTGATGCTATCAACCGAACAGATCTCGACCTACGAAAATCTCTGTACAGCAACATTGTGCTCTCCGGAGGCAGTACATTGACAAAGGGCTTCGGTGACCGTCTTTTGACAGAGCTGCAAAAGCTAGCCGTTAAGGATATGAGGATCAAGATCTTTGCGCCGCCAGAGAGAAAGTACTCTACCTGGATTGGAGGCAGTATTCTAGCTGGATTGAGTACTTTCAGAAAGGTCAGTAATGTTTTCGTGATACCTTTCATTGCTATACTAATGTGTGACAGATGTGGGTGAGCATTGACGACTGGCATGAGAACCCCGACATTATCCATACCAAGTTCACGTAAGAACGACGTACATATGCGTGTCACCCTTTGACTTTGCATCTTTGTGATGCAGCCAAAACGACGAAACATGAACGTGCCTGAGCTCATCGACACTGATTCTTTCGCCGTCTGGACCTTTATGATCGAGATGACCTTGACCCTTTGTGATCGCAAGCCCTCACAACCCAAACCAACCGCCTTTGACGCGCTGCTGTTGTTGATAGAGCGATGCAGAAGCCTTGCATGGAATGGAAGATTTAGTGCTGTTTGGTGTGTAGAGACACCAGTGCAGTTGTAGACAACCTTTGCCAGATAGAGGAAGCCTAATGATACCCTGATGTGTTGAGATGTGTTTAGCTTTGTGAAGTCGTTCTCTCCACCAAAGAGTCTGTGAGCACCATGATGATATATACAATGGGAGGCAAGGAAATTTAGGACTTCTGGTCTAAGTGATGGAAGACTTACCAGTTTAATTTGACACTCTGATTTTGTCAGAATAGTCATGCCCCTAAGGACATACAAGTCACGAGGTTAAAGAGTGATTGAGTAATAATAAGTAATAATGCTTTTATGATAGAAAAGAGCTGCGCTCGGGGGTATATAAATCTTCACCAGAAACAAACATCATACAGGCAAAGCAAGAGTAGAAGGGCAGTTTCATATCGCCCCTCTCAAATGTCAGTGCCAACCGTACATCCGGGGTATATCGTCAACCCATTTGCTCTGAGGTCCCGACCATATTTTCGTCCAAATATCAAATCCCATCAACGCCAGTCGCTAATTCATATCTCTTCGTACAAACACCTCCTATTATTCTTTTCTTCTCTTTTGTTTTTGTTTTGGCTTGCTGTTCAGTCTCGGCTGAAAGTGCTGCTAACACGAGCCCAGAGCTTCGTCTTGGAGCTCATAGAGCTGCTGTCACTAGCATCAGAGCCGGCATCGCTATCCTTGCGGTGGAAGACATTGCCGGCGCCGCCAATGCCGACATGTCCAGCTGACATTTGGTCACGGGCAGCAATGCGGTCGTACTCGTCGTCAAGAGACACAGAGGGTTGCTCGCTTGCGCGATGGACGTTGCCAGCTCCGCCGATGCCGCTGAAGAAGCGGCGTGAGGGGGTGGTTTTTGTGGTTGTGCTGGGTGTCACGACGGTGCGGGTTGAGGAGGATGTTGTGTCTTTTGAGGCACGAGAGATGTTGCCGTAACCGCCGCGGCCGGAACGTACAAAGACGTTTGTGGAGGGGGAGGGCTCAGTGAGGATGTAGCTGGGCATTGTGGTTGCGTTTGTGTTTGTGTTTGTGGTTGTGTAAGTGAGGTGGGTTATAAGTTGTGATGGTTTCTCAGTGTTGAGTCTCAGTGTTGAGGATGAGAAGAGGATATAATTGATTCAATGTCAAGTTGTAGATTGGATCGTCAAGAGTAAGTAGAGCTTGAGAAGAGAAAGAGAGGTTGTCATGATGGGAAGAGCTTGGGTAGTTATACCACGACTCAAGCTTATTCAAGGGGGCCACAGCACAACCTTACCTTGGGCAAAATGACCTACCTTCAGCCAAGCCAAGCCAAACACAACACAACACAACACAACACAACAACGCAATTCCTGATACTTTTGAGCTCACCCCACAAATGGACCCATCTTTAGACTTTTTTTTCTTCCTTCTTTTCTCTCTTGTTCCTTCGCTTCTCCCCGCATTTTAGATCGTCATGTCAATACCCGCCACTCCCTTATCCCATCCCATAGCCGCCAAACACGAGACTTTGATCACCCAACGAGTTAATGCTCCGCCAGTCTAGAAACTTGAAGGCAAAAGAGTCAGAGCTTTTCTCGTCTCCTGACATTCTTGGTCAATTACGCTTTGCAGTTAACGGCAACCACGGTGCGTGTGATCCAAAGCTGTTCCTTGCCCAGAGAAATGGCGCTGTCACGCGGTCCCCCCAGATTTTTTACCAAATTGTGTTCCTGGATCGTCTAGAGTTTTTAGTATGTAAGAATTACCCCATAGAAATGCACTACCCCCGAGCTATTGGTCAATGCAGGGATATAAGGATCCACGACTAGGACGTCTTTGCATTAGCGTCATCTTGGAAGACGACGACGTGCTTTGGATATTGGATATCCAGTCCAGATAATTCCTTGCAATTTTGCCTTGTGATGTCGTCGTCATGAGGGGGAGTGTAACTGTAACAGAACACGTTGTCAGTGGGACTCTGTAATTGAATGGGGCCTTTTCGTGGTGAGACCTCGAGACTCGGAGACAAGTCGATCAGAGCCATCAATAAACTCCAAGCCATGTATCGTGAGTTTGGAGTCTATAGAACAATTGGCTGTAACAGCTCTCCACTTCAGAAAAACAAACATGACCTCAGTCTTATGTACAAGCACCCAAGGAAAGTTACCACATCCTCATTCAAGATCTTTAGAGACAACAGGCTAGCAGCGGCCACTCCCGCCCCAGATCTAGGTTGTGCCCTCATCTTAACTCAACAATGGTCTTTCTCGTTTTCGAGATCCAATTCCCATCTTTTACGAGATAAAAACGTTGACATCCTATCGTCTTACCAGCTTGTGCTATGCTCTGACCGAGATCTTGAAGCTGCTCATGTTATCAGATCTGAGCCCTGCTTGGCCTACGTCTCTTCCCCAGATCTTGTTCCAAAACGGATATGCTCCATCTGAATAGACTATTCTGTAGGTAAAAATAGACAGGGCGAGTAAGAGAGCACTTCATCAACACCGAACTTTCCGACTTTCCGAGTTTTCCGAAAACATCGCTTATACATTGCCCAATTTCGAAGTGTTTCGTGACTATAGAGCGGCTACGTTCACTTCATGCCATTCCATCTTTCAATATAGAATGGACGTGATCTTAATGTGGCATGTTGCTGTCGTTCCCCAGTGGCACTAGAAACCGTGTAGTCGGTCATGTGCCAGTTTGTCAACGACTCTGGAGATTTTGGAGAAAAAGAGTTTCACCCCACTATTGGATCTCATGACGATGCTTTCCAATGACAACTGGAGATGCAGTCATCATTCTTTCAAGGCTTCTCCTCGGTGTTATAAGACCTGTTGAGAATACGACAGCTTGTCTCAGTCCCACAATGGCACAACCCCATCACCAATCATACCAAGCCCGAACCATTGACGTTTCAAGGTGACCGTTAAAGCATCAAGTCATCTTCTCATACCGCCTCCGTTTCATAGCAGTGATCAAATTGCCGATTATCCAGAAGCGAGATATTCTTTGGAGATTATCAGGATCTGCGCGAGCACGGTGCAAAACATACCGACTTTTGTCAAACTCTATTGTGCTGTGATATCGAGTCTATGACCAAGTTTCTCAAATTAGAGCCGCGTGGTCATGACGAACGTCCATTTACATTCCAGTCAATGCTCAATTCGGTCCATCAGACCATGTTATTGATGTGTTTGTGTCGGTCGCTAGTTATGTAGCAAAGTGTTTGGGCCTTTGAACATTAGTAGAATTGTGTGAATGTTCTCACTAGTTGCAAGACACAGAGTAAATGGTAAAACATTATAACATTTAGAGAATAGATATCCAGCCTACCAGGCTATTTAGGTCAAGTATACTCCATCCAACGCCCCAGAGATCATTTCTTCAGATTCCAAATACAAGGCTGCAAAAGAAGCACAGTTGTGCATGCCGGACTTCGTCTTTCGGCATATTCAGAAATCGAGAAAGATCCTCTATTTGCCCATGCTCATCCAGCCGAAGATGCCGCATGCGAAGGACAGAACCAAGAAAGTGATGATACCAGCACCAGCCCTGTCTGCAGTGGTCAAAGGCTTGTAGGTCCTATCAATCTTGCCGTCTCCGACATTGCCGGCGTTGGGGTTACCCTTGGAGGTACCTCCAGACCTGGCCGTGACAGGAGGAGGTGTGTTCTCCATGAGCAGAGACGAAACGGCAGCAAGGACGTTCATCTGCTGACCGGCACCTGTTTTGCCATCATACACACCGCTGGCCCACTTAAAGCCGCAAGCACGCTTTGTGTCTCCTCCAGTACATTGCTTGATGGCAGCTTCGGTTGATGTTTGGAGAACAGGAAGAATCTTTGGCTTGATAAAGGGAGCGAGATGTGTTGCCTGAGACATCCAGCGGTGGACGTAGCCCTTGAATGAGTACATATCGGTGGTGCAAGTGCCGTGGTTCTCGCAGGCAATCTCGACAGCGATATCCTTGGGGAAGAAGTTGCTGAGAGTAGCGTCGACCAATTTGCTTACACGTTCCTCCCATTTCGCCGAACCATTGGTCTGAAGAGGTCAGTGAATTTTCATTAGTATCATGTTTAGGCCGACTTACATAGTTGTACATGAAAGCAGCGCCTTGAAGGAAGACACCAGAATTATAAGAGAACTGAGCCTTGTTGATATCGGTACAGTTAGTTCCGACATGAGCACCGTCATAAATCTTATAAGTGGTAGGGTCAAGGAAACCGACGCCCTCAACCCAGTCCCAGGTCTTCTCAGCCCAGTCGGAATAAGTCGTGTTGCCAGTGTAGCGAGCAAGTCGGGCACCCAGGTTGAAGAAGCATCCGTTAGCAATACCTTTGAGAAGTTAGTACAGAATCGATCAAGGTAAATCTCAAGAGGAGCGCTGACTGTTCTTGTAATCGTAACCGTTGTTAGTTCGAGGAATTTGCCATCGAAGACCACCGTTGCAAGTGCTGTCATGTCGATCGGGATTGGCCTGGGTATTGAAAACGGCCTGAGCGAGGGCAAGCCATCCAGGCTGGTCTGAAGCAGGGTTGGGGAAGTCCAGCTCAGCAGCCAACATGGCAGACATTCCCCAGAAACCTTGATCGTCGTTTCCGAGGGACAGGGTAACGTTGGCGGGTTGGTAGTCTTGATCATCGCCGACTTGGAACTGCATGGCCTGCATCACCACTTTGTTGTAGGTAGAATCGCCGGTGCACTTCCAGTAATCCATATACGTCCCCCACATAGCACCACCTTCCCACCAGTAGTAGTCACCATTGGGAGGAGGACCGGGCAAAATACCAGGAATACCGCCAGGGTCGTCTCCGTGGTAGTATGTGAGCAAGTCAGCGGCGAGTTGCTTGGCTGACTTCTTGATGTCGGCTGTTGCTGAAGTTAATGTCTGTTTACCTCCGAGCCAACGGTTTGGGGGGTCGCACCTGTGGATGCAATGCTATAAGGCGACTGGGCGTTAACGAAACCCGTTGAGGCCAAAAGCGCAACGGCGCCGGTCGAAAACATGGACTTCATCGTGGGCGAATGCGAATGAAATGAAGCGAGCGAGATTGAGAGCGAGCGATAGAAATCGACGGGAACGAGCGGTAGACGCGCCCAGCGAGGGCTTGGTCGAAATATCGATAAAGCTGAGATTTATCGTAAACTGACCGAGCAGTTAAAGAGCGTGAGTCAATCTGACCGATTAAAAGGACAAACGGTCGACGTAAAGTCTGTGATGAATCGATGATGTTGTTGAAGAAGTCAAAGTGCCAAGGAAAAGAAATGGAAACGGGCGACGGGGGTTAATGCGCAAGGTCCTTGAGGTACATGCAGAAGCGCGCAATGCAATTAAAAGGGAGAGAGAGAGAGGGAGGGAGAAACAGAGGCTAGAACCAATGAGATTGACGGTGGATCGCAAAGAAGGAGGGTGACACGAGCTGTTGAGTGGCTCAAACGGAGTGAGCGAGACCTGGGAACCGTCGCATTAGCGGCGTCAGGTACCTATTTTTGCTGCGATGGGGG
>JABSSZ010000528.1:0-67515 GCA_013755755.1 Fusarium sp. NRRL 25184 | reverse complement strand
GTGGTGGGGAAATACGTTAGATACTCAACAACCGTTAAGCGCTGTTACCAAGCCAATCGTATAACAGCGTTACATAGCCATTGCTAACAAGCTAAAATACTAAACACAAAGCAGGAATCTCACATAGCAATTTTAATACGGCCTCTTGAGGCAGCTTCCAGCCTAAATGGAGACAATAAACTTGGCAGACTCAAGAGATGGATGGAAAGCAGTATACTGGTTTGATTCTCTAGCCTCTACCTACCGTTAGCTGGGTGGAGTGCCTTTCTCCCGTCTCCGTATCATGACGGAGGCGGGGAAGGGGAAAAAGGGCGGGGCCCCGCACATAGCTAGACCATCTTCGGGGTCCGCTTGAAACCCCGGGCTTGTCTTCGTACCAGTCCGGACAATTTTCGGACTCCGAGAACCCGTTTAACGTAATGAAGTGTAATTGAGCCAAGGCGTCTCAGTATACGAGAGTGGTTCATTGAATACACTGCCATCATCTCGAAGTGGCATTCAAGAGGGTCGCAGTGAATCTCAGATCCTGTGGATGGAACGAACCACCGACTCGGTGGGCACGGTGCGCTGGTGAGATTGACGCTAAACGAATTTGCCAAGTTAGCGAGGATAAAAACAAACCTTATCAGCCGACGTAAAACCCGCCGCCAGGAAAATCCTTGCTACTCATCCGGTGCCAAACTTCGGGCGTAGTATTGTACCTTATTTCTGTTACAGTAACATCCATGTCTTCCCCAGTCAAAAACGTCGCACTGATTGGTGTATGTATACCTATTGGCTACCCAATTGAATTGAGTATATGATGCTGAACAATTTGCAGGCCAGTGGTAACCTTGGAGTTGTCATCCAGGACCATTTCCTCGCCCAACAAGACTCACCTCTCCGCCTCTCCGTTTTGACTAGGGAGAACTCTGGTGCCAAGTTCTCAAAGGGCTTGGATGTCATCTCGACGGACTACAGCCCCGAGTCTCTCGAACGAGGCTTGAGAGGACAGGATGTAGTCATCATGCTCCTCCCCCCAGAGTCCACTGTTGACCATGAGACTGTCATCGACGCAGCGGTAAAGGCAGGCGTCAAGCGCTTCTTCCCCTCTGAGTACGGCGTCAGAACCTACCACCCAGCTTTTGCCGACGGCGTTTTGCTCGCGACTAAGAAGCGATCTATCGTGAAGCATCTGGAGAAGACCCAGGATATCATGAGCTGGACCGGTATCATGTGCAATCCTTGGGTCGACTTTGTGAGTCTTGTCATAGTAACATCAAGCTCAGAGGCTGATTAAAACTTATAGTGTGTAATCGATGGACTTTTGGGCTTTGACATGAAGGAGCGCAAAGCGCGCATCTACAACGGTGGCGATGTCCCATTCTCCACGGGTCTCCGTGACTTGGCTGCCCAGTCTCTCTACGCGCTCATCACCGATCCGGAGCGTCTCGAAGAAGCCAAGAATCAGTACATCCACGTCGCCTCCTACACAGTGACGCAAAACGAGATCCTTGATGTCGTGAAAAAGCTGACCGGCCAGGAATGGCAGGTCGAGAATGTCACCTCTGAGGGAGTTATGCCAGAAGCCCTAGAGGACATCAAGAAAGGCTTGAACTGGGGTCTGGGCCACCAGGTCCAAGCTATTCTTTTTAGCTACGACTCGGAAGGCCATGGTATCGGTGATTTCCGCCCGTTGGGGATCTGGAATGAGAAATTGGGCCTGCCGAAAAGTACCTTAGAGCAAGACTTGAAGGGCCCTCTTACGGGCGATTGGAAGGGGATCGTTCACTGGCAACCGGAAGAGCTTCCTAACTATAAGCTCAAAAAGGATCGTGGTCGCTCGACACGCCTGTAGACCCTCAACAGACAAGGACTTCTCTATGGATGTTGCTCTTGAAAAGCACTTCCTGTACGCGCAGATCTCATGATAGTATGCAACACGTTGATTTCTGTTCACCGAATTACAATGCAATACTAACGTTTTATTATAAAAGCCTCTTATTGGAAGTGGTAAAAGAAAGCCTTGATAGCCGTCAGGTTGAAAGATTGTTTTTTGGAGTCAGACCGCCGTTGTAAACACAACATAAAATCGTTACGATCTGCACAGCATCATAATTTAATGAGGCTCCTTCTCATAGTTGATGCCATATATACCACTGAATATTGGGCTATACGTAAATTATTGGTGGCATATGAACTCAAGCGTTGCGACACCCACATCACTCATCATGGTCGGAAAGTTCAGAGCAAGTCACAAGATTGAGTTAGTACTTATTGATGGCTACTGATTAATGGTCGAAGCTAATGATGATACTATGATGTCTTCTCAGGTACTCGAAAGACTCTCTATAGCCTGCTTCCTAGGCCTTTCTTGCCATCCAAATCACGGCTGAACCCCCGATGGCCAATGAACGTCTCAGAAGGATCCCACTTGTTCCTGATCTCAAGCCACTTCTTCAATGCAGAGTCCGTCATAACCTTTTCACGAGTCAGCATTGAACATTGAACATGAAGACCTAAGTATCAACTGGACTTACCTTTGGCTTTCTGTGCTTCACGTTGAAATCGGCTACATACACACCGCAGGACACTTGATCTGCCTTGGTATATGCATCGAGCAGCCACTTGTCCACAGCGGCGTCATGCTTGGGGTCCTTCCAGCAGCACATTGTAGACACGTAAGCCTTCTGAGGTAGACTCAAAGCCTGGTCAGCCTCGTCGGGGTAATAGTCCATAGGGCACAAGGTGCCCGAAGAGAGGCGAGATGGTAGGTCATATAGAGCCGGCGTGATGGCCTCAATAAGCTGGAAGGTCGGTGATTAGTATGGGATTCAAGGTTCTAGACTGGACGCACTTACCTCGTCATCCGACGCTTTGGGATCGACTAGGATACTGTCCACGTTCCACCTCTCACCATTGCCCTGGGGCTGGAAGCTTTCCTGAAGGCCCCAGAGCTCGTCCCACGTTCTCTCCACCAGCGGGACTGTCGTAACGATATACTTCTTGAAGTCCTTGGGGAACGTCTCTAACGGACTCGCCAGGACTGCAGCCTCATCCAAGGAATCGGCAAATATGGTAAGGTTGATGGCAAAGAAGACGCGCTTGGCCGCTGATTCGTGGCCTCCATTCGGGTCATCTTTGTCGGCGAAGAATGTGCAGTAGAAGAGATCAACACCATATCTGGGCACCTTTCTGGACATTTCAAGCGTCCACTTAAGCAAGGGTTTGAAGATGTCGGTTGAATCGACGATGACGGTCTTATCAAAGAGCTTTCTCGTTGGGATCGTCTTAACCCAAATCCTCGTCACAACTCCAAAGAAACCCTGTCCACTGCCAGGAGCCGCCCAGAAAAGGTCAGAATTCTGAGTCTTACTGGCGATAACAATCTCGCCCTCCGAAGTGACGACCTCTAGCTGGGTGACCCAGGTAGGAGCAGTATAGCCCCAGCCACGCATGAAGCAGCCCTGCCCCCCAGCAAGCAGAAAACCACCGACAGCGACGGATCGTGAATGGCCAGAGGGGAAGAACCTGCCACGGGCTTCGAGGAACGTGGTCACATCCTCAACTCTATGGCCAGGACTGACGGAGGCGATGTTTGTTGCGGCATCGTATTCGATATCTTTGTTCAAATTGCGCGTGTCGATGAGAAGACCGCCTTCAAGAAGCGCGTTACAGAAGAACAGGTGGCCACCTGAACGGACGCCAATCTTCCAGCCATTCTCTCGTGCCCTGTTGACGGCGGTCACGACCTCGGCAGTGCTTGATGGAATGGCTATTTCGGTTGGATGGATATCAGGGACTCGGCCGTTGAAGAACTTGCGGCGTGCTTGGTCGTAGCCTTCAGAGTCCTGGGACAGGATCTTTGGAAGTAAGGCCATATTCAAGAAGAAGATGTAGATGTAGATGAGGATTGATGGTGATACAGAATAGAGAGATATTTAGCTAAACTTGAAAAAAGATCAACTCATTTAAAAGCCTATGTCATGGATGTCTCGGATGCATTGCCTTCGGTACTTCATTGCGGGCAACGTAAACGTGCAAACCCCACCAAGTAGCCACTTGTAACTGAGTGGGTTCAGACACTGGGAACGCCCACCCAACCCCGCCGTAAGCTGTGTTGGATCATCACCTGTGCTAGCGGCCTAAAGTTTAATGTTATGGCCAGCAATCATCCATTTAGTTGGAGAATACAGCAGACGACGGAATGTAATTAACCCTATGGCTGGTCACTGCATCAGATACAACGTCCGTGAAATGAGTAGCAACTGAGAGGATTAGCATGACTGAAGAAAATACGCCTGATGCCTCAATCTATGCAATTCAGTCCAAATATTATATAAAGTCGTTAGATCAAGCTATCAAGCAATGTACCGTAGTAAGAATGCTTCCTGCAGCAGAATACCCTACCATTAGAAGCTGCCGTATATGCCTTAGCGTCATGACCATGTGAAACCAATCGTTTTAAAATACTGGATTTATTTAGCCACTAAATCACATCGAGGATCTACGCCAAACTGATGAAAGCATGCATTTTAATCCAACATAATAAGGTTCTCTTTATAAAGTTCATTTATAGCTTCCTGGCGAATAGCTTCCACCTAGTCTATGTCCCTCACTGTAGCCAGATTCCATCTGCATGGAGTTCATTTCGAACGTCGTTGCTAAACTAGAGACTTCTCTGATATTTCCCATTCTCACAAACTTGACCGGCTCCCTTGACCGTTGATTGATGCTGTGGCCTTTACGCCGATCTTCTCCAACTGATCCCCCAACAACGTTAGTTCAAGCACAACGAGGCAAATAGGAACCACTGACCTCAGCGGCAACATCATACCCGTAGACGAAATCTTGTGCAGCGGGATCAATCCTTAAATGCAAATCAGCACCATTTCTCCAGGTAACGGCGACACCTACCAGTAGAAAGGGTAACCGGGCTGCTGATCATAGAGTTGTGATTCTGCAAGTCGATCCCTCGCTTCTTGCTCAGGACCATCAGGCAAGTGATTGATGTGTCTCTGTAGCAGAAATTAATCACCTGAGGTTATGTGTTCCACCCGTCGTGAACCTACCTGCTTCATGCTCCATTTCTGCAACGCGCTGCTCCGAGGAATTCTCAGATTCTCATACGTCTTCAGGGCTTCAGGAAGCTGCTCTCTCGTGTTCACTTTTGAGAGGATGATACCCAGTGCAGCGCCATCTTCAATAGCGGAACCAGCTCCTTGTGCCATATACGGCAGCATTGGGTGGCAAGAATCGCCCAAGAATGCGACGGTGGCTTCTTCGTTATACCAACGCTCCAGTTCGTCAACTGTCATGTGTCAGGTGGTGAAGAGCCAAGCTTTCGTTGCACTTACGATGCATCAGCTTCCATTTATCGATCTTGTCTACTTGGGACAGAAACTTCTGCAATCTGAAATGATCAGTCAACGTCTGTCGAAGGTGATGGCAACCAACTCACAGCGGATCCCACTTCTCAAAGATCTCCCTCATTTCGGAGAGGTCACCGGACATCTTGGCTACGTTGTCTGGCAAATTATCTGGAACTAGAAGAACTATGTTTGCCATGGTGTTGTTCTTGAGCGGGTAGTAGATGGCGTGGCATTCCGGGCCAGCCCATAAGCAAACTCGGGGCTTGTTAATGAATTCCCGCAGCTCGGGATCTTGAATATCTTCCTTCCTGAGGACAATGCGATATGCAAGATCTCCAGTGGCTATAGGCTGGCTGGGTCTACCGAGAACCTTGGACCGGGTCTTAGACCAAAGCCCTATTGCATATTAGAGAACGCATTTCTGAAGGTTTAGAGAGGCTCACCATCGGCAGCTATCACCAAATCCCCGGTGATCTTAACACCCTTGTCTGTTGTTAGCTGCGGAATAGCAAGGTCTACATCAGTCACCGTTGTACCGAACTCGAAGCGGATACCGAGGCTCTTGGCCCGCTCAAACATTGCAAGCTGTAGATCTGCTCGGTGCATATCCCAGTAAGGTGACTTGTACTTGCTGAGCATTTCAGCAGCAAAGTTTTGGCGGTGACCAAGGACCTTGCGACCGTCGAAGCGACGGATGAGGAACTCCTCGGGACTGCCGGCCAAATGCTCGAGGCTGGGCTTCAAACCCCACCTTAGGAGAAGCCGCGTAGCATTGGGTGTAAGTTGAAGTCCTGCGCCGATCTAAGTAGTTCAACAAGTCAGTTTCCACTGTATGGAATTACAGGAATACCCTGAACTAAACGTACCTCTGCTAGCACAGGCGCTGATTCCACAACCAGAACGTCATGAGCGGGCGACTCTTGCTTGATGGAAAGGGCGGCGGCGAGCCCACCGAGGCCGGCTCCGATGACAACAATATTAAGAGGCATGATGACTTTTGGCTTGGTAAATCTCTGCAGAGCTATCATTTCGAAATGCCTCATTCGACTCGCCATGGCTTTATAAATGGTTGTCAAATTTGGTTCTAAACCTCTACTCCCCACCCGGGTGGGTGCTACTTTACAGCAGTCAAGCTAGCCACCACCCAAGCACTGATCTGATACCTAATAAGATGCAAGGTCAGTTAACCATTTTATCTGTGTCCCCATCGACAACAAACATTCATGATATATAGATGGTATCCCGGAGAATCTAACTCAGATCACAAATACATCCATCTAATTCTCCAACTATCACCATTTCTCTTCCAAACCTGACTCCAAAATCTTTCAAAATGGCATCACTGGCTGGCAAGGTGGCTCTGATCAGTGGCTCATCGGCAGGACTCGGAGCAGCCATTGCTCGTGAGCTATCCAGCCGCGGTGCCTCTGTGGTCATCAACTACCCCAACCAAAGCGAAAAGGCAAACGCGGACAAGGTTCTCCAGACCCTCAATGGGCCCGGAAAAGCCGTAGAGGCAGACCTGTCAACACCGGACGGGCCGCAGGTGCTAGCCGATGCGGCCGCAGAAGCTTTCGGCAAAATCGACATCCTTGTCAACAGCGCTGGCATCAATCGCCCCACGTTTCTCGACGATCCCGACGATGAAAAGGTCTACAAGACATGGCACGATATCGTCAATCTCAATGCCAGAGGTGTCTTCTTCCTCACCCGCGCTGTTCTAAAGTATCTGTCGCGAGAGAACTCACGCATCATCAATATCGGTAGCTCTGTGTCGCGCACTCCAGGGCCGGAGTCTAGCATCTACGCGGGTACTAAAGGACTTGTTGAGGTCTATACTCAATGCTGGGCGACAGAACTGCCCCGGAAGTACGGATGCACCGTCAATGCTGTCGCTCCTGGGCCTGTTGGAACAGATGCCTTCAACGCTGCGCCCAGCTTCGTGAGAGAGGCACTGCAGCCCATCATAGATGCGACTCCTGTCGCTCCACGCGTCGGTACGCCTGAGGAGGTAGCATGGGCTGTTGCGACTCTGGCCGAGGAAAGGGCGGGCTGGATCAACGGGGCCTTTATTCCCATCAACGGAGGATCCAGTATATTTTAGATTGTCAAGCATGGCTGAATTGATGGGATTAGGTTTAGGCTGGACTCATATATCTCCTCCTAGATGGAAGTGTTCGCATGGTTCTTGATCATCTCAATCCTGGATAGCTCACTTTCAATATTCACAAGTCAAAGAAGATGGGATAGTAGTGTTAATCGCAGCACAAAAAAATAGCCACTGGCGAGCAAGCATAAAATATTTCTTCACAAATCTAAGAAGACATGGCTACGAAACTGCCTACTCAAATATGTCTTCGCGCAACTAGACCAGGGAGCTGCAATGGAAGTCTTACAAGCCATCTCCCGACAAAGATTGCCACAACACAGAATTCTGAGATAGGACGATGTACTCGCTATCTGTCGCGGTACAAATGGTCAACATCTCGCTATGAAAATACTGGTATCCGTTTATTTAACTTGGTAGAACCTCGCAGCAGTTCCTCCCGCTTTGCATGATATACAGCCACCTTAAAGACATTGGTGACCTGACAAGACATTGGAGTGCACGAAGAGTTAACAACAAGTTCAAAAGAAATAGATTCTATTAAGCCAAGCATATATCGCGACTACCTACTTCCCATTCACAGTTCCATTCGCCCTTCGCGCCTCGCTGGCTTCCCTGGCTGCATCGACATCCTTGCCATCCACCCAACTACCATGAAGTCCATCCATCAACTTGAACGGCAACTTGATCTCAGCAAGCGGACCTCGGGTGATGTCCGAAGCCTCGAAGAGCAGCAGGACATTGCGACCCTCACGATAGCGATCAGCCACAACGAGGATATAGCCATCCTCGTCATCAGCACCTTCATGTCTCGGAACAAAGACGGGCTCCTGGAACGTGGTGTCATCACCGTGGCGGTAAGATTGCATGTCTCCTGTCTCAAAGTTGTAGCAAACCAGGGTGTTAAAGCCAACATTGCCCTGGGCCGTCTCGTGGTCGTTGAGCTTGACTTCATGCGTAGGATCGACCTTAAGAATCCAGACGCGGGAGTATTTCTTGCCCAGAAGACGATCGTCTATGCGACCAAATTCGTTGACGCCGGTGACAAGAATAGCCTCAGGGTGGATCATCTTATCAGTACTACCGCTGGGGTCAAATCGGTAGCGAGTGATAGGTGCAGTGACCTTCCTTGGGTCGGTAAAGAACCTCTCGCCCTTGGTGTTGGGGAAGAAGGGAAAGTGAACGTCGGTCCAGACGTTGGCATCTAAGACAAGCTTTCCGTCCTCCTCATAGGCGTTGATGGTGTGCGAGTAGCAGCCCTGGGGAGTCTTGAACCACTTCGCATCCTCGGGCTTGGCGCCGCGGCGAGGAATAACGCCCAGCAGCTGGTAGTCAAGAGTCTCATCCCAGTAGAAGTGGTCACCGCCGTTCTTCATCTGCTCCAGGCTGGCCTTTAGGCCGTTAACGGGAAACACGACCCAGTTGTCTGTGGCCCAGAAGTCGTGGATCATGCACGGCCAAGGTGCCTTGAACCAGACCTCCTCTGAGAGCTTGCCGTGTTTGTCGACAGTGAAGGAGCAGATGTCTGGTGATGCGTCGCCAGCAGCCTCATAGGAGTAAGAGACCAACTCTCCCGTAGCTGAGTCTGCCTTCGGATGCGCAGTGTGCGTGGGACACCGGAGCGTGCCGTGGTAGTCAATGTAGCCGAGGGTCTCAAGAGTAATGGGGTCAAGCTCCATAGGCGGTGCATCCTCCTTCAGGGCCATCAACTTGTTATCGTGGAACACAACATGAGTGTTGGCTGTAGTACCCTTGAGAACATTCTGAACGCGTGGATCATCTGTGTACTTGTTGCGGTATCTGCCAAACAGAGCACGTCTGGCTTCACGCTCAGCGATGAGCTTAGGGGTGCGCACATAGCGTTGCTTGAAGTCGACGTGCCCATCCTTGATGTAGAATGAGCTGACATTCCCATCGCCATTGAGCGGGATTTCGGTTTCTGCAAAGATAGGTGGGAATGCATGGTCGGGCTGTACGCGGTAAAAGGCGCCGTGGATGGTGCTAGGGATCTCTCCTATGACCTCAAGCTCGTAGGCATCTGCCTCGAACCGCAGATGGTCCTCGTTCCACTTGCTCATGGCATAGTGCTTGGGGAAGCGGGTGCCTGGCACTCCTGGAACAACATGTGCCATGATGGGCGAGTTGGGACTTGATAGACTGATGAGTTGTGTTGATGAGAGTGTATATTGACGCTGCAAAGATTAAAGCAGTAACTGTTTTGTGCCTTTGGTATTATCTGTTCAGAAGATCCTTGAACCTTTTTATGCTCGTTTGATCTAATTGTCAATTTGCTGTTTGCTTGGGCATAAAGCTCACAAAACCAGCTGCTATCCGCTCGTCCCGTTGCGGGTGGTGTCTCCACCCAATGATTGAAACATTGGAGTGGGTAATAAGCTCGCCTCCCCACCAGTGTCTTCCAATGGGGCCGATGTGATACAGCAAACGTAGGCCACTGTGTGTACCACCTGGGAGCGCACTAACTTCAGTTGTAAGGCCTCGATTTAGGGCGGGGTGAATTCTCACAAGAGGCTTCGTGAGTCCCATAAGGACCTGCTTGTCCTACAAGGATGAGTGGTTTGCACAAAGTCAGATTCTAGCTTCGCATTCTTTCGATTTGAGCTATCCCATCATACTTTTAAAGATTTCGCCCCCAATGGTTCAGTGGTACGTATCTCCGGAGCTGCAGTCGCATCATGACAATGCGTTCCGTTCTCGACAGCCAGGGACGAGAAGTCTTCCTCCAGGTCACGATGAAGTCAGCTTCCAGCGTGTCGTAAATGAGTTTCGAGCTATCATAGGCGACGAAAACGTCATAATTGACGAGGGGTTGGCCAACTTTCGTGACCCATATCCCTTATTCGAGGAGGGATTTGAGGCATCTGCTGGACTATGGTAAGACCTTGAATTTATAATTCGCACTATTGCGACCTTACTGACACGACTATAGCCCATCGACTGTTGAAGAGATCCAGGCCATTCTCAAGGTAGCCAACCAACACCATGTTCCCTTGTGGACTTGCTCGCAAGGAAAGAATTTCGGGTATGCTTGAGGTAGACTCCCATGATGTCATCGGCAATTTAGCTAATCTGTTGGTAGATATGGCGGACCTGCCCCTAGGGTTGCGGGGTCCATGGTACTCTCTCTTCATCGGATGAAGCGCATCTTGGAGGTCAACGAGAAGCTGGCTTACATTGTAGTTGAGCCGGGAGTAACCTTTTTTGATGTCTACAACTACATCGTGGAGAACAAGCTGGATCTCTGGGTCTCCGTCCCGGCTTTGGGATGGGGAAGTGTCGTGGGAAATGTAATTCAATTCTCGCTGTTGGATAGTAGCAATGTTTACTGACGAGTTTCTAGACTCTGGACCGCGGTCATGGTTACACCGTCTCGGGTGACCGTCAGCATTTTATTGGCAGTCTAGAGGTTCTTCTGGCCTCGGGAGAAATCATCCGGACAGGCCAATGGGCTGTACCCAATTCCCCCAGCGCACATGCTTGCCCCAATAGCTTCGGTCCTCAGATCGACGGCCTCTTCTTGCAAAGCAATCTGGGCATCGTAACCAAGATGGCCGTGGCTCTCGACGTGGCGCCTCCGTCTTTCATGGAAGTCAAAATCCACTGTCCCGAGGTCGAAGACATCGCGCCCCTCATCGACACGCTCCAGCAGCTGGACCGTGAGGGCATCACCCAAAGTCACCACATGATCACCAACATCAACCATTTTGCCTCTCACGATGCCCCCAAGCACCAGCAGCAGAGTGTGCCAGGGCCTCTAACCCCAGAGAGCATAGCTGCGCTGAAGAAAAAGTACAACACGGGATATTGGCGATGCTCAGTGTCTTTCTATGGGCCTAAGCAAATGGTTCTTGCTCGTTGGAGTAGGTTGCAAGAGGTCGTCGCCCAGAGAGTTCCCAACGCCTGGGTTGAGAACACGCTCTTCGAAGGCAAGGATGGCAAGCCGGTAGACAACATCCAGATTGGAACGCTCGCCGCGGGTATTCCCTCAATGGGGGCTGTAAAACTCGCAGAGTATAACCTTCCAGCGGATGGGACAGGGGCGGGAGCTCATATCGACACTACCCTCATCCTTCCTTGTGAGGGTGAAACAGTCCTGACATGGTTCCGCAAAGCAAGGGCTATTATGGAGGAGCAAGAAGTTGATCCTTTTATTGGCTGCCACGTCTTCTCAAAATACATCTTGTTTGTTCAAGAATATGTTTTTGACAAGTCTAACAAGAAGGCGCGTGAAGGTGGCCGCAAGGTGGTCAAGGCCTTGCTTGCTGAGGCAGAATTGAATGGATTCGCCAATTATAGATCTCATGTTCAGCACATGGGTGAGTACGGTTCCCAGCCTCCGTAGACGCGTTACTGACAATTGGCAGATGCTGTCCAGAACTTGTATTCGTACAATGGTCACATTTATAGGAGATTCGTCGAGACTTTAAAGGTATGTTCGAGGTCAAATCTTTACAGCGTTAGCAATTCTAACGTTCTATTGCCAGGCTTCCGTAGACCCGAATGGAATTCTTTCACCTGGTAAGCAGGGAATATGGCCTCTCAAGAGTTTAGTTCATCTACCACCTCGTGGGGTCTGAGCTGGGTGGTTTGCTTGGAATCGAGATACCAGATATACATACACGATATATATACAACAATTGATAAAACTATCTAAACATCACGGATGGTCTTGAATAAATTTTGAGAAGTCCTAATGGCTGAACCACTTCTCAGATGTGTTGATTGTGGAGGTCAGACACAGCCAAAAGTCTGATGCTCTCACGCATATGGATCACACTAGTTTATGGCGGGTTAAGAATTTCAGACGCCTAAGTGATGATACGGCAAGCAATAGGCTTTACACAGAGGTACGGCTTATGTGAATAAATAGTTTTTTATGACTCTATTCATCTATCTCAATAGCTCAATAGGTGATTATACCATCAACTACTTTAACATCATTGTCAAGCTTAACAGCCGACTTTACTGCCTCTTCATGCCGTAACGCCCCAACCTCGGCTTCCGAAACCAGTGAAAAGTCATATCTCAGCAGTTTTGTGGTTCTTGGTACTCCATATCTTTCCGAGAATCCCGACACCTCAGATACAGTTCCCAGATCCACAATGAGAGACTCCTTGACACCAAAGACGGCATCAGAGGTCTCATACGGGTCTCCACGAATATAAAGTGCCCTGTCCACGTCAGTATGATAATTTCGACTGGCTTCTTGAGTGTGACTTACGTTATTAGAGGGTCATATCCAGCCTTCTTGAATTTGAAGTGCATGTGGCTTGGGCGGTAGATATGTCGGTTCAGAGCCTTCAGAAGATCTCCGACAGGCCCGTCGCCCGGTATTGGATAAGGGACAGGCACAATGGCCTTGAAATGGAAGTTCCCTTCACTGTCGCTGTGTAGTATAGCTCTGTTATCGAAGCCTTCCCGGTCTGCATACTGCACATCATAGAAACCCTTGGAGTCGGTCTCCCAGATATCAACCTCGACGTCCTCTAGTGGGTTACCCTGAGAGTCTCGTACGGTACACACAACCAAGAGTGGTTCTCCATCAGGATCATGAGAAATAGTGTCTCCGGAAGCAACATTCTCAGCCCCGTGTGCATGGAAGGGGCCAAGAACAGTACCCTCGGTAGACGTAGGTGGCTTGGGGTGATCAATTGAATCTACCAGAAGTGATAGTCCTAGGACATCAGATAGAAGAATGAATTCTTGTCTGGTGTCGCTGCAAATCTTTCCAGTTCTGGTGAGAAACTGAACAGCTTTCTCCCACTCAGCGGTGCTAAGACGAGTCTCACGCGCAAAGTCATGGAGGTGATGAACTAGCCTCTCAAAAAGAAAGCGTGTTCGGGGATCTTGGCAGTTAGAGTTGATAGCCACGACATTTTCGGTAATGTTTTCGGTTGTGAGATCTTTTAGAAGCGGGATGCCTGGATTAGTATGCGACATGGTGGACAGAGGTGATATGCCAGATGATGAGTATGATTGGAAATGGAACTATACAAGTATCGGGTTTTAGGCTAATCAATGAATCTTTGAGATTTGGCGGCACGGTGACCGATGTCTTTTTTAGACCGTTCCCACCGAGGAGTATCTATGAAGTGCCGACGGTGGTGGGGCCGGTGGGTACGGAAAAGCCGGGTGGCTCGGTGGCTAGATGCGTCTGGCCGCTCGGGAACCGGAACCAAGATAAAGCAAAGAATGTTACTTTGATACCATATCAGGATACCGCTCTCAAGACTTGTTTCAAAAAAAAAAGACACCCTTATTCAAGATGGAGCCCTTCGTGTACAGCCCTCTCCCTCACAAGATCATCTTTGGACGAGGTTCAATCCGTCAACTTCCGCAATGCCTTCAACAACTTGGCTTCCGTCGGGCCCTCGTCCTATCGACTCCCTACCAAATTGACCAAGCAAAGCAAATCACCGATATTCTTGAGTCGCACGTGGAAGCCAGTTGGATCTTCTCCGAGGCTACCATGCACACTCCCTTGAATATTACCGAGAAGGCCCTCGCATTTTGCCAGAAGAACGAGCCCGATGTTCTGGTCTCTATTGGGGGCGGCAGTACTACCGGACTCGGCAAAGCAATCAGCTTCCGAAAAGGGATATACCATATCTCCATTCCCACAACATACGCTGGTAGTGAGGTGACACCAATCCTCGGCGAGACCGTGGACGGTATCAAAACGACCAAGACGCAGATCGAAATCTTGCCCAAAACTGTTATATACGACGTCGACTTGACCCTCACGCTCCCTCTTCCCATGTCGCTCACCAGCATCATCAACGCTATCGCGCATGGTGTCGAGGCGCTCTACGCCCCCAACACAAACCCTATTGTTAGTCTCATGGCGGCCGAAGGTGTGAGATCTCTCGCAAACGGATCATACGAGTTACTCGACGATCCCGACTCCATCGTAGCTCGATCGATCTGCCAATATGGAGCTTGGCTCTGCGGAACTTGCTTAGGCAGCGTTGGAATGTCTCTGCATCACAAGCTTTGTCACACATTAGGTGGCTCTTTCAACCTGCCCCATGCCGAGACGCACACAATTGTTCTCCCGCACGCCTTGGCGTACAACGCTCCCAAGGTTCCCCAGGCTATGAAGGTCTTGGCTGGAGTGCTTCCAGATAGCCAGGGGGATGCTCTACGCGGTCTCAACACGTTGCTTAACAAGCTTGGTGTTCCACGAAGCTTGAAGTCTATTGGATTCAAGGAGGAAGATATCGACAAGGCAGCGGATATTGCCGTCAGCAAGTCTTATGCTAATCCAAGAGAGATTGACAGAGATCTCATCCGGGAGGTCATTAGGAGGGCATGGGCTGGTGAGGACGCAAGGGCAGATTTGTAGCGCAGACCTCACAAGAATTAATAACATATTATGCTCCCCTTAAACCTCTGTTCTGATTCGTGTGATATTCTGGTGTGATCTTTATGTGGCTTTGATACGGCGGTATGCCTACAGGGTATTTGATTAATAGACTGATGTTCATTCCGCTAAGTCGAGCAACTATCGGGCAACGCAGCAAATCATGACTCCCCTGCACATTCTAGCTTTCAACGTATGCTTGACGAAGATTTAATCAGAAACTGAAAGCTGGCATTCGACACGTTTTCTATCTTGTGCAAAGTTGATCTACATAAATCATGTCCAATGCCCATAGTCATCTAGCAGCATACGGCTGTCTTCTCGTCCTTGCTCTCTTACTTCCAATGGGCACAATCTCTATGGCCATTCTCTTCTCAAAAGTTTGCTGCCTCTGCACAATCCGCCTTGATCAATGCCGCATGAGCCGCACTACGAACACTAATTCTGACCTCATAGGGCTTCTCTGTTCCGATCTCGAACGGCTTCCCAACTGGAATTGGATGCCCTGGAACTTGGTGGAAGTCAAAGCAGTACAGTACGCGCGCGATCAACAGGTGCAGGCTGTTACTAGCGATGACCCATCCGGGACATACTCGGCGACCTAGTAAAATAACTTGTTAGTCGTACGATGATTGGATGCATGCATGGCTTGGCTCACCTGCTCCAAATGCCAAATGTCCCTTGATGGGCTTGTCAAGGTCCTCATTCATAAATCTCTCGGGCCAGAATGTTTCCGGATTCTCGTACTCGGAGGCATCCATGTGAACGCCCCAGCTATTCCAGATGACATTGGTTCCCGCTGGAATGTTGTATCCTTCGAAAGAGTCATCCTCAATTAAGGAATGGGCAATTTCTGGAAACGAAATGCTGAAGAATACTTGTCAGCTATGTCATCAAAGGATTCACAATCGCGCTGTAATGGTTTCCTTTTACTTACTTCCATCGAAGAACTTCCTTGCCGATGGCTTTGATGTAGGGCAAACTTGCAATGTCGCTCGCGACCGGAAGTCTCTGCGCATCTGCACCACATACATTGTCCAAGTCCTGACGCGCACGCTGTACAAAGTCGGGAAACAGCGCTGCCCCAGCCACAAGTTGGTTCAAAGCCACACGCGTGGTATCAGATCCCGCTTCAATGAGAGATCCAGCGAGGAAGACTGTTGACTCATAGTCAAGCACCTTATCTCTTCCAAGCCTTTTGAACTCTGAAACAAAGCACGTTACCTTCTTGCCTTGCTGTTCTCGCGCGGCAAGACCTTCAAACTCTTCAGAAAAGTTTCTGTGTTGAAGTCAGTGGCCACCAGATATCACGAGCATTGACAACATACTTCTTGGATTGTTCAAAGACACTGTCGCCCCACCACCTCCATGGCTGAATAGCTTTTGGGAGAGGAATGTATGCCAAGAAGGGAAATGAATCGATCAAGCTGGAGCCAGGTTCAAACATCTTCATGATCTCGTTATTCGTCTCAATGATCCTGTCAACGTTTGGGTCTCCCATCTTTGTCCTCCGCCCAAACACCATGCTCATTATAAGGGAGCTGGCATATCGGGCGTTTGCCTGATTCCACAGATCAGGCTCTGTGAGGTATTCGTGTAATAGTGTTCGTGACTCAACGTCCTGGAGAGGAGCAAAGACGTTGCGGTTTCCGGGGCCGATGATCTCGTGTATGAGCTTGCGCTCCCACTTCCAGAGGTTGTCGTATGGCATGAAGACGACGCGCTTTCCGCCAGAGGCAACGTCTCCAGGCATGGGCAGGTTCTGCCGTGAGATGTAGCGTGCTCCGCGCTTGTCGAGCAGCTCATTGGCGACGCGCTGAGAGTTCATGAATATCCAGTAATTGGAGCCTACCTTGAGAGTGAACCTGGTGGGGAATGTTTTGTAAGTGCTGGTCTTGGTGAGGCCCTACTTGTGACACTTACATTTCGCCATGTTTCCTAGCCAGTTTATGGAGATACAGACGCCGCCCAGCTGTATCGGTTGGGATCTGCAGCATGTTCCCGAACAGGGGCACGCCGGGCACGAGATTAGGAAATTTGTACTTTCGATGGAACCTGAGCCAGAGAACAGTACGATATAGGATCCATAGCAATACCAGCGCAATAGCAATCGGCACTACTTGGATATTTCGTCCGGCCAGCTTCATCGCGGTGTTCACTGTTGGGGATGGAATTTGCAGATGTGCGTTTGGGGGGTTCCAATATGACTATGGGTTACCAAACAAAGATCATTGAAGAGAAAATAAAATACAAGACAGACAACTTATAACGACAATAGCGGATCTACCGGGCGATGCGTTTCTAGCTTCTCATCACCCACCTACTACGGTGCGGTTTGGTGGGCAAACTCCCCACCGCATACCTCCCCACCCTATACTATCCACGTTTACACCTGCATTTGAGTGGCATAGCGCCCGATAGACGTCAAAAATGGCATGCACGGAAAGCATCGATCCTTGCTTGCGCCATCAGCTAATCGCTAGAGCACTGTTTTGAGTCACCGGCTTGGGCTAGGTTCTTGTTTGCTGTCTTTTTGTAGATGGGCCTCGGTGGAGCGAGAGCAGCTTTCAGAACGCATAGCCACCTGGAGCGACAGGCGTAGCCATTTGGGCTCGGCCACCCTGGACGCGGGAAAGATTAAATATTAGGTAGATACAACACACCTTGACCAACATTCAATTCTTTAGCTATTCTCATCCATCTATAGACAACAATGAGCTCAGGTGACAATGCAAACGGTTGGTCAACCGTCCCACTAATCATCAATGGGAAAGATGTCATCTCAGAAACATCGTTTCCTGTAAATTGCCCTTCCAACTCTGAAAAGCTCTGGAGTGGTTCATCTGCTTCAATCAATGATGCAACCGGGGCTGTCGAGGCCGCCCAAGCGGCTTTCACGTCGTGGTCTCAGACAAAGCCCAGTTTTAGACGGGACATCATGTTCCGGGCCGCAGATCTCTTTATCAGCAGAAAAGAGGAATTGTTCGCCTACCAAGCCCAGGAGACGGGCGCGGGGCGGCAATTTATGGAGATCAACATCAACGCTACGGCGCAGATCCTGAGAGATATCGGAGGAAGAATCGAGGCGGCAGTTGAAGGTTCGGTTCCTGCGACGGCCGAGCAGGGGTCCCATGCCATTGTAGTCAAGGAACCGTACGGCGTTGTTCTTGCAATTGCCCCGTGGTATGTATGCAAAACACTCGCATTCGGACTGCCGTTGAGACTGACGATTTTTCTTTCTTTCACCGCAGGAATGCTCCATACGTGCTCGGCGCACGATCAATTGCGTTTGCCCTCGCAACGGGAAATACAACAGTTCTCAAGGGTTCCGAGCTGAGCCCGCGCGTTTTCTGGGCAATCGGCGACATCTTTCGACAGGCTGGCTTACCGGACGGTTGCCTTAACGTCATTTATCACCGAACGGCAGATGCCGCTGAAGTGACAGAAGCTTTGATTGCGCATCCCGCGATTAAGAAGATCAATTTCACTGGCAGTACTCTCGTCGGAAGCATCATCGCCAGTTCGGCGGGGAAGCACGTCAAGCCGCTTTTGCTTGAGCTGGGCGGGAAAGCGAGTGCCATCGTCCTCAAGGGCGCCGACGTGAAAAAGGCCGCGACAAGTTGCGCTGTGGGCGCGTTTATCCACGTGAGTTTGACCCGTGATGCCATGTATTTAATTGATGCTAATAATATTTAGGGCGGTCAGGTGTGCATGTCGACGGAACGCATTCTCGTGCACAGATCGATTAGTGACGAGTTCAGCGCTGCACTCAAAGAGGCCACGCAGGGGCTCTTCGGGTCCGAGAAGCCGCCGTTCGTGCTAGTAAACCCAGCGGCTGTACAGAAAAACAAGGGTCTCGTCGCTGACGCGGTCGCCAAGGGCGCGACGACCCTCCTGGGCGACGCCGAGGCTGTGGAGGACCAGCCCACCAAGATGAGACCCGTCATCGTCTCCAGCGTGTCCAAGGAAATGAACATCTACCACACCGAGTCCTTCGGGCCTACCGTGTCCCTCCTGACCTTTGACACGGAGGACGAGGCTCTCGCGATCGCCAATGACACCGACTACGGGCTCTCGGGGGCTGTATTCTCCGAGGACTTAAAGGCCGCTATGAGGGTCGCTAGGAAGTATGAATCTGGGGCGGTCCACATCAACTCCATGACCGTGCACGACGAGGCGTCGCTGGTGCACGGCGGGGCTAAGAAGAGTGGCTACGGAAGGTTCAATGCCGCGCAAGGACTGGCTGAGTTTCTGAGGTACAAGACCATCACTTGGAGGGAGTGAGTGAGTGGCAGAGGCGTCCAATGAAGCGAGTCGTGTTCATCAGCCGGTAAATGGCGTGCTCTTTTGTGCGCAGCCACGAGTACCATAGAGTATAGAAATTTGTCTACACGTACTGTTATAGGGTATGCAAACACCGAGTAATGTCCGAAACTCATTGAATATGTCTTTGCTGGCAACATCTTGTGTGTGTTAAGAAGATTACAAAGCTTTAGCAGGGATAGGTAGAGGCAGAAACGGCCGTGCAGTGTTGCCGCGGGAATAAGCTATCAGCCTTCTGAAGCTGGGGACATTACACACCAGACCATCCTCTATAGACCCTAGTAAAGTGTCACGCAATACATACCATACTTTCGCACCCATCTTTAGCTATACACATTCTACTCTAAACCCTCGAACGTAGGCTAGTCTCGAGATCTTCCCCCGCAATCTTATCCCCCACATTTTCGGACTGGATTTGTCAACCCCAGGATCAATCAATCATTCTTCCGTCCAGACCATACCCGGGGGCACTTGTGACTCCCTTCATCTCCCTCATACCCACTCTCCATTAGCTCACTGCAATGTCTTGTCAAACCAACACCTCTACGCAGCAAGTTACTCGTGAAAATGCAGACAAATCTTCTAACCGCCAAGGTTGCGGGTTCTCCTGCGATCAATGCAACGCCAGTTTTAACCGCCTAGCTCATCTACGACGCCACGAGCTCACGCGCAAGTCGCTCCCTATGCTATTTCTTGGAAAATCAACCACCACTGACCATCTGCAGATGGAAGCGAGAAACCGTACAACTGCATGTATTGCTCCCTAACATCTTCTAGAAAAGATGTCATCGTCCGGCATACCAGAAATTTCCATCACGGCCTTGGCAACAGAAAGTCCTCTGGCTTTCGAGGCAGGCGTCGCAACAATTCCCACCCTGGAGCTTCTCGTCCGAAAGGATCAAAGAACGGCTCTGCGCGAGTATCACCTGCCACGACGACGGCCCAAGGACAGCAAGATCGTCATTCAGAAGGAGTCAACGACGCAATCGAGGAGCGCGATGAGTCTCCGACAAACAATGAGGTAGATGGATCTCAGAGCAGCCAGGCTAATTCGCTGGACATGGCCATGCCCTCGCAGCCCGACATGTTCCCTGCCTATCTTTCAGGGAGTCCCCTAGAATTCAACGCTTCATTCATGGACCCCGACCTCATCAACCCCAATCTTTCCGCCATGTTCGATCTCGACGCGCTTCTGGCGGATGCCCAAGGACTTTTTGGCGAAGTACCAAGCTGCAATCCCCCGGAACTACCGATACCAGCCCTGGAGCCACCGATACCCAACAGGCCAACTACTCTCGGTCAGACAGACAAATCCTCTACCCCGCCCAACCTCGTCCCCAACGACAATAAATGTGAGAATGCTTGGGCCAACCTCACAAAATATCCGGTCCACATACTCGCTTCGCTTCGCTTTCCTTCCAAATATGCCGTGAGGCGGTTTGTCAAGGCCTTTTTTAAGCATATTGCTCCTCATATACCCATCATACATGAGCCGACCTTTGACATCGCCACAACGCCATGTAAGTCGTATGCCATCATAGGCAGTGCAATAGAGGTTCTGAAACAAAGTTTGACATAGCTCCCCTCCTGCTTGCTGTAATGGCCTGCAGCGCCGTATATCTCGGTGAACACTCCAGGGCTACATCGATGCATACCATCTCCGTACAACTTGTTTTCGAGGTAGGGGAGTCATCCCAGGCACTGCGATGATGAAGTCTGTTAACGCCAGGACTAGCATGAACGGATGATTGCATTCAGCAAGGCCGACCCTGAGACTCTGACCTGGATGCTACAGACATACTTACTCCTCGCCTATTTTGAGACTCACTGCGGTTCGGAGGGCAAGAGAGCACACGCGTTTCCTCACTGCATCAAGGTTAATTCCAACGCCAACTCATTTGGTCTAGTTATGGCTAACTCTTACGTTTTCAGCTGACACAAGAAGCACTCAGCGAGCTGCAGACGTGCCCGCCCGCTACGTATAAGGATTGGGTGCGCTGGGAGAGTTTAAATAGGTATTCATACTCACTCCACCGACGCATCATAACTACTCACAATATACCAGGTGTATCTCATCTACGATTCTCATAGGTGGCACTGTCTGCTCAAAAGAACAAGAAGCGTGGATTCCAACACCTATGGTCGAAGCCAGATTCGCTCTCCCGTCGAGCAATGCAGAGTGGCTAAAAGAAGATTCTAGCTGGAGCCATCCCACCGAAGTTTTATACAGTAATGATGCGCAGGACAGCATAATCGCCGGCCAACCACCATCCATGCCGGTCAGCGAATTCGGTCTCGTAACCATCGTATCTGCGCTTCTCTACAGGATATGCTCATTCGAGCTACTAACAGGCTCCCGCGACGGGGAACTCTACGCTAAATTCGGCAAGAAGATGGAACAGTCATTGCAGGTTCTAGATGCAATTCTCAAGGCTCGTGCGGTCCAAGATGATGGCGGACTGGCCCCGAATCCCACCGTTCACTGCGCCAGATCCCTGCTTAACTCAGCGTTCTACCATCTTTACGCTAGCGTTCCGCTGTCTGTCATGAAGAAGATACTGTGGTCACCTGCCAGTCTTGATGACCCTGAGATCATGCACCTTTTGAATCAGGCCATCTCACCTGAACTCTACCAGGCACTCTTCAATGCAGCAGACCAGCTAAGATTCGACTGCCGCGTGGGTTTATCTTACATTAAAAAAATAGCGCCCATAATATTCGGGCCCGAAAGCGCAGTCGGCGCTTTAGAGGGCTGTATGTCTTGAATTCCGTTCTCAACCTTTGTTCAGTAGCTAACTTGTAGGCAGGCCTGCTTCTTTGCTGGTACCTTCAATTCGCGCAATCTCGTGTTTCACAGGTCGAATCACGCGATATTCTCAACGCATTGATAAATGAGAGTTTTGCAGAAGTTACGGACCTGCAATTGGAGGATCATGGCCTACAATCAGTCTTACCGCTTGCCGTGTCAGCAGAGCTTCTCTCGGATGGCTCAATGTGGAAGTGTAAGCTTGAGCCTCTGTCGCCAATGATTCTGACAAGATGCTAATATGTACAGGGCCTTCTTCTGTATCGCAAAAGCTGAAATCGTTAATCAAGAAATTGGAGGATTCGGACACTACCATACACGTTGCAACAGCCTACCCACCATAGCGGCTGTTCAGGATTAACGATGTTACCGTAAATCTAATTGCAATGTAACATAAAATTTCGTCGATGAACTGGCTGTCTTAGTTTTGTCCAGGTCGTGCCGTATATGGGGAGCAGTGGCGGTCAATAGGATGAAATCTAATCGTATTGAAGTGGAGGAAATATTTCTGAGATATGAACAGTAATAAACACCCGGTATCTTATATGTATCATCATATCTTTTCTCCCCTATTGCCATGCGCAAAATCGCTTCATTTCATCGACCTCATCGTGAAAAGTGGGCGGGTATGGGTGGGTAGCCTCTGGGTGGGACGAGGTGGTACACAACCCAATGATTGCCATTCTTGTTCCCACCAATTTTGTATTCGTTGATCTGCGACAGGCGATCAGATTCTGATCTTGTTGACGCGTTTTACCTTCGAACGTAGAACGAAACAGTCTTTAGCAGAAAAGTCAAGAGTTGATGCTTACTGCAGATTTGAACATGAACAAAATGACCACTCGCAAGGAATACGTTTTCAAAGTCATTAATGGCATCCCGATAGCCGCAGACGTATACTTCAGAAAGACCACGACCGCTTCGAAGCTTCCAATAGGTGCGTAAACTACCCAGTCCTCATCCTCTTTGAGTAAGTATCTGACGCGTTGAGATACAGCATTACATTTCCATGGCGGGAATTTCACGGTCGGTTCGAAACAAATGCTTCCACGAGACCAGTCCGAAAATCTCTTGGACCTGGGTTTCGTGGTTGTATCTGCCAACTACAGACTGGCTCCCACGGTCACAGTCTTTGAGGGACCGGTCAAAGATGCACTGGACGCGTACGAATGGTCGCGGACCAAGTTACCTGGACTCCTTCTCGAAGATGCTCATATAAAAGCCGATGGCTCTCGGATTGTGACCTTTGGTCATTCTTGTGGCGGCACCTTGGCCCTTCTGACGGCGAGCAGAGACCGTAAGTTCTGAATCGGGTATGAGATGCTAATACGCGGACTGTCTAGGCCAGTTCGCCCCAACCGCCTCGCGCAATTCTCGACATCTACGGTATCAAGTACCTGGCAGATTCGGCCTTCCATAACCCCTTACCTACACCTCCAGGCGCTCCTCCGATTGATCAAGATTTCACAAGCCAGATATGGAAAGATGATCCTCCTCCCACCTCAGCACCCCCTCCCGTGGGACCAGCAGGGCCTGACTTGGCCAACTATCGTGTTGCCTGGATGTTTGACCAGCTCGGAAAGGGGACTCAGTTGAAGACGGTTGTGGGGGACGGCGACTATGATCGCGTGGACCCTGCTTCGCTATTCTCCAAGGGTCTCTTCCCTCCCACCTTTTTCATCCACGGCACCGAAGATAAGCTGGTGCCAGCAAGGCTATCGCAACAGGCATATGATGAGCTCAAGAGTCGCGAAGTTGAGACGGAATTGGTCCTGGTGGAAGGAGGACAGCACGGTTTTGATGAGATCTGGAAGCCTGAGAATGCACTTGAACTATTAGGAAAGGGTTTTGAGTTCCTCAAGGCCCATGTCTGACATTATCCTATCTTCAAGGGAAAGTTTAATGAAAGGATAGATCTTTATAGGTACTCAATTGCTTGTATTTGACTATATGTGCCTTTGTATAACTGTGTATGCATGCCTTGCAGCAGCCTGAGCTGAGCAGACCGATTGTATACCCGATACATGTCCGTTTGAAATGCTGCTGGCTTTCGTGATAACTCATTAATGGGCATAATTAAGTGAAATGGGTGACCTTGCGTGGTATTTAGTGGTGTGAGGTAGCACTTTACAGTACTTTTTGTGCTGGACGGGGCAGGTGGATCGACCGACGACAACTTAAAGTTACCCACCGTGAGTGGGAATTACGATTTATGTAGCGCGTATTTCAGCCGCCTGCAAGTACCAAGCCATCCATTATTTTAAATATTGAAACTGTTTATCATAAAAGCTAATAGGCTAGACTACTCCCAGAGCCTCAAATTCTCATCACCGTTGCAATCACAATGGATCCGCCTGCCAAACCCAAACGCACAAGAGTCAACAAACACAAGCGCGTCTCAAGAGCCTGCAATTACTGCCGTGCTCGTAAGCACAGATGCGATGGCAGCCACCCAACCTGCTCGCGATGCTCTGCCATCCACTACCCATGCAGCTACGGCCCCGACTCCAAGAAGCGTGGGTTGACGACGGGATATGTGAGGGCTCTGGAACTACTTTGGGCACTTGTCTTCACCGTCGTTCCTAATAGCAAGGTTGTAGTCCAAGAGCTCTTGCCAGATATTCAGTTTGCCCTAGATTCGCGATCCAGATTGGTCTTGAACAGCAGGCTTGTCAGAGATTACGAGACACTCAGACAAGCTTGGGACGGTAGTGACATCCAAGAAGAATTGGATCAGCTGTTGTCGAATATTCAGCAAGGGAACGACTCCGGTGCAAATTCTGTGGCTTCCGTCAAGGCTGAAGCCTCCAATCCCTACCTCGCCCCTCGTGTCAAGGCATTCGAGGCTGTACAGACTTCAACGCCAGCCAATGACGCTCGGGAGGTCTCAGACCCCATGGATACCGACAGGGCCAATACCCCTTCCACTCATCACGCGTCAGTGCTCCAACTGGCTCCTTGGAACGACGTATCATCCCCCGCGTCTGCTCAGCAGGTACGGCGCTTAATTGATATATACTTTGCCCATACCAACTGTTGGCTTCCGATGGTCCAAAAGCATAAGATGCTGGAGTTGTTGTATTCGCCGTCACGAGATGATCGGGCAGAAGAGGGAAATATGGCCACTCTATGGGCTGTTGTTGCTTATGCTTCACTTCAAGATACCCGTAACCATACTGGAGCGTCTGATGGTCAATCTGCTCTTGCTACTCCCGAAATAATCTATTCCAAGGCGAGACAACGGATACCTAACGAAGATGCGCGACTTCCAGGCTACGCTCAAGCTTTGCTTATCCTGGGCCTTTTCAAAATGGATCAGGAACATCTTGTGTCTTCATGGCACTTGATTGGCCAAGCAGTGAGAATTTGTCTTCATCTCGGTACCGCGCCTTTTACCAGCAACAGCTCCAATGCCGCAAATGTCGATGATGACAATCAGAAGCGGCTTCTCCTAAGTTGCTTTATACTCGATACTCTCGTATCATGTCGTTTGCGCAAGCCGCCCCATCTCAGGACAGGAGATTTATGTTTCTCTCCGAAGCTCGCAGAAACAGGTCCGAATGAATGGGAACCGCAGAACGTAACTTCTACAACTTTGGGCAACACCAACTCCATGAACCAGCCTTCGCGGGTGTTAAGTATCTTCAACTGCTACGTCAGCTTAATATGCACCCTAAACGATGCTATGTCGAATCAACAATCTTCAAACAGGTCTTGCACCAAAAGTCTACTGGCATTGAATCGCTGGTATGATGGACTTCCACAGCATTGTCAGATTTCGCCATTGCCTGGCAAGGTTCAGCCGGGAACGGCACCGCACCTAACACCGCAACTGTACAACCTTCACCTCGCCTTCGCGAGCACCGATATGCACCTCAGGTCACATCTTGCTGCCACAAACGGGCTACCGAGTACACAAACTACAGGATTAGCAGGCTTGTCTATGGGATATCTCATGGCAGCTTTTGTGAAGGAGTTTGGTGTAGCTAACATGCCTGCTATATTCAAGATCTACCAAGACCTTGGACGCAGAAAAGTCTCTAGACCTGTGCGGCAGGACCATTCTGTTGATTTACTGGTCTCGAGTGAGCCTTCTCCTAATTTACTACCGACACCTCCGGAAGTCTGTGAAACAGACCCTGTTGGTACTAAAAGGCCAGAACAGCCTTCCGCCGTGTCATTGACTCGCCAAGTTGAGGGTAGGTCAACGATGTTTACTTTCAAGCTCTTGCTGACAAAAGACCCAAATAGAGTCGACTACTCAATCTCATGCACCGACATCAGTTGAAAATTGGGACGAATACGATATAGAAACCTGGGGCAAGATATTTGGTACAGCAGAGTTGGGCGAAGCAGGCATACCAACCCAGCAGGGCATGGAGAGTCTAGACTACTTGAATGGGATGGCATGGTAATATAAGGACGTTTAGAGACTGAGAACTGATTTCACTCTTTTGGTCGGGTTCTTCTATTCTCATCAAGATTGTAATGACTTCTGGGTAGGTTCTCTTGTAGATTTCCGTAATATTCATGTACAATCACTATCTCTATGTATCAATTGACGAAATACGGCGAGCCTTGGAACTCCCACCACTTTGTTTGGCTTTGCCCACTCTACAGTTTTCAAGGTGATCAAATATGCTCCCAAAGTGGTCCTAGACATCAATTACGTGGAGATGTGATGGGTTGTATGGGTGGAGTTGTGTCATCGGGTGGGAATGAACTCCACCCGCTCTTTTGCGAGGCTGGCTCGAAAGTCTTGGTAGTAATCGCTGGTGAGGTAGCTGGCTTGTCGCTCACTGGGACTAGTCAAGCATTTGTATTTAGCTACCAACCGCAACTTTCCCAAAGCCTCCCTTCTCTCTAATCAATTTCACCTCTCAATCCTATTCCACTAGTCCCAACATGAGTCCCAGCGTTGCTACAACTACGAATCGTGCCTTATGGCTCTCCTCATTCGACAAACCTCTGGAGCTCGTTGAACTCCCCGTCCCTGAGGCAACAGCTGGCTCAGCCGTCGTCCAAGTTCTAAACACAGTAGTGTTCCCCTATGCCGAAGATATTCACCAGGGCAAGCTGCCTGTATTCAACCTGAGCCTCCCCCTGGTGCCGCATCCAAGCCACATCGGCCGGGTACACGCTGTCGGATCAGATGCCATACTTGCCAAGCCCGGCGATCTGGTCTTTTTCTCGGCCGCCATCTATGCGCGAGATGATCCTAGCGTGAATATCATCCAGGGACACCACGGTGGAGAGGGCACGAAAGGCCGCAAGCTCATGCAGGGAGAATGGCGAGATGGCGCCCTCCAACAGTATCAAAAGGTCCCCCTCGAGAATATCTTTGTATTGGACGAGAATCGACTATGCAAGCAGCTTGGATACACGCCCGCGGACCTTCACGAGATCTCCTTCTACAGCATCTCTGCTGGAGCTTTATTCGAGGCTGCCAATTTACTTGCAGGCGAGACGATTGTACTTGGGCCAGCCACTGGAACCTATGGAGGTATTACCTCTGACATGGCACTGGCTCTGGGCGCCAACGTCATTGCCATTGGTCGCAGTGAGACAAAGCTCGCATACCTGAAACAGCAGCTTGGGAACCACGAGCGATTCAGCTATGTTGTCATGACTGGAGATGACGAGGTGGACGCGGCCGCAATCCGAAAGGCAAGCCCCGATGGGCGTGGTGTCGAAGTATACAACGATTGGGCATCAGGCAGCTTGAACGGCTCTCCGTACTTCTCGGCCGCCATACAGGCCGTGCTACCAGAAGGGAGAGTTGTCCTTAGCGGAGCGCCATCTGGGTCTATCTCGGTTCCGTACACACTCGTGATGCACAAAAACATCAAGATCATTGGTAAGGTCATGGTATCACGAGGAGGAATTGAGTTGACTATCAAGATAGTGAATTCGGGAGTTCTCAAGCTCGGCAAGCGTGGGGGCTCGAGCCACAAGGTGTACGGCTTGGAGGAGCATCACGAGGCTTTCGAGGATGCGAAGCAGAACAGTGGCTTCAGAGTCTACACAGACGTTGCTCCTAACTCATGGTAGAATTAGGAATATTTGGCTGTTCAACTATTTTGGCATTCACTTTGCGACAAGTTATCATGATATAGTCAGATGTATTGCTGTCAATGAACGTCACTTATCAAGTTAGAAAATGCAACCGTGATGGTAGCATATGAATGCTATGGAGCAACAAGCGCGTTGAATCATTGTGGTGCCACCCGAAGAGACTCCCTTAGCGAGTGGGTGCTAAACCAGATCCATTGCCTACAAAGCATAACAAGAACTTTTGGTGGGGATGCCCACCGGCACAGATGTTCGGAACCCCACACGGGAAAATGCCAGGGTTTCAACTAAGCTTGATAAAGTGCAATCTTCACCAAATTGGCATTTCAGTCGGTATTTCTAGTTGGTCAATTCTGAATAAATGACTAGCCTTCTTTTTGTGCTTCAAAACTCAGCCGTCAACATTGAATCTTGGTCTAGGCAAAATGCCGTGCGCTGATTGTTACACAGGACACGACCATCCTGGTCCTGTTCACGGCCGTGAGACCAAACTCCATGGCCATGATGTGTACGTTACAGAACCTCAGACTAAAGAGGTTTCCACAAAGGGATTGATAGTCGTCATCTCGGATGCGTTTGGGTGGAACACGACCAATCTACGTGGTGTGGCGGACAGATATGCAGATCGGACTGGCTGCAGAGTTTATGTTCCTGATTTCATGCATGGTGAGTTCATGGTGTCCTTTCATTTCCTCAGGGACTTGAAGGCTAAAATTGTTTGTATTCAGGCACCTCTGCACCCGCATCCATCAAAGCCGTCATCGACACTGTTCTTAATGACGGGGGCTTCTGGGGATGGCTGGTAAAACCGTAAGTTGAATACACCAAATACCACTGCTATTACTAAGGCAAAGAATCAGATGGAACTTACTAAAGGCGGCGTTCGTCATGGTCCCCTTCAGTATCCGCAACAAACCCGAGAAGCGCTATCCTGGTATTCGCAAGTTCATGGACGACCTACGCTGCAATGAAGCAGCCGATCTCAAAGTTGGCGTGGTGGGCTTCTGCTGGGGTGCATATGGTATCACACATCTTGCCCACGGCGAGGTGGCTGCGAATGGCAAGACAATCATCGACGCAGCCTTCACTGCTCACCCTAGTGAGATCGAGGTTGTACGAGACATCGAACCTGTGAAGCTGCCCTACAGCATGGTCATTGGTGATGTTGACTTTGCCTTGCCTTTGAAGGAGGTGCATAAGGCAGCTGAGATTCTGGAGGCAAAGAGAGATGTAGACACTGAGGTTGTGATTATCCCCAATGCAAAGCACGGCTTTGCTGTTAGAGGCAACCCAGATAACAAGGAGGAGAAGGACATGGCTGATCAGGCAGAAGATCAATTAGTTAGGTGGTTTACTAAATATTTGTCTTGAAGGGAGTGGAATGACATTTTTTTAACTATCTTCTGGCTATATTTATGACTTTCATTTATACCAACCATCTTCCTCTCTTACCTATTGAGATCTCATAACAAGAAAATTTAAAATAGTACGGACATTCGCCAACACCAGTATGTGGCGTTTCAGGAAAGCGTTCCCTTTGCCAACACTTGTTCCAGCTCCTCGTCGGAAAGAAAATCACTATTAAACCGTTGGGCAACTTCCCGCTTCTGATGAGCTCTTCGTTCTGCATGTGCTGAAGACTCAGCCTCGTCAGGCTCATCCACCGCCCCCATTGGCCTTTTTCCTTTTCGTCGCTCTGACATGGTAGAGGAGTTCGCACGGTCGTCGCCATCTCGAGTGTTCTCTGGATTTTGCACTATCCCTTCTCGTGTTGGTCCGTGTACTGATTCAGTTGTTCTAGTTGCTGACCCCGCTGTAGCATCATTCGCCTGTTTGACTTCAGGAAGGAAGGGCAATGGAGACAATCCGTCAGATCCATCCTCTTCCTCTTTGAGTAATGTGCTACTCAGTGGGGCTTGGTATGAATGTCTTATAAAAGGCCGATTGGAGGCGAAGTCCAAAGGCCGAGTATTCTGACCCTTGGCCCAACCCGTCGTAACATGCTTCCACTTAGATAGTAACCCAAACCCTCGATACTGCCTCATCTCTTGCTTCAACTTCTCAAAGCGATCCTTGAGACGCCCTATGTCGTCTGAAGTATGAATAGCAAGATCCCAACCTTGCCTGTACTCATCTTCTGGATATAACGAGGTTCCCCACCTGCCAATGTCTCTGGGATCCTCATCAAACTTGAACATGAGAGCGTGAGTTGCCGGTGGAGATGAAAATAGAGCCTGGGTAGTACCTCGCTGCGCCAGTGATGTATTGAGAATAAAAATGCTCATATCCGCCTGGAAATACGTAACTTGCGCAGCTCTCCTCACAATGATCAATTCCTTATTCGATTCCTTCATTGTTTTGAGTCCCTTATCTTCTGCCCAAGGCCATTCCGTCGGGTCCAAAAGGTCGGGCCGAAGTTGCAAATCCTCTGCACTGGCCAGTTGATCCACTGTTGACGATATGCGAAGAAACGAAATATCTGGTTCATTTCTTCCAATCTTGTATATGGAATGCAGCTTACGCACGAAGTTCCTTGTGCTTGGTCGTGCACAAGCCCGAATAACTCGATCTTGCAGCTCCCCATCAGCATCATCTGACGCAACTGTCGGTAGGGTCTTCCAAACATAGTTGACTCCCGAACGTAGAGCTCTCATTGGCTTATCAGTACGAAGGCAAAAGTTATAGAGACAAGCATTCAAATTATCCTCGGCCGACATATGAAGAAGTCCGCGGAATGATTCCAAGTCTTCAACCATCGGAGCTTTCTCAAGTTGTATGGAGGATAAAAGTGACCCCGCTGGGGATCGGACGGAGTCTTGAACAAGGTTTTTTGAGACTGCTAGATAAGTCAACTCTCTCCTTGGCTTCCAGTCTGGGCTTAGATAAAATTTCGCTACAACGACAACATAGAATATGTCTTCTGGATGTAGTATTTCAGACAGATTGCGATCAGTGTCTGTCCACATGAGCTCCAAGTCATTGAGTGCTTGACCCTTTACAAGACAGGGACGCTCTAAAGTATCCAGAAGAACGGATATTAGACCTCTTGTATCCCAATCCGTGGTGGCCGTCCGTAGAAAGGATTCGACATTGTGGTGGGTGATAACTACACCGATGCATTGGGATTCAACAAACCTAGGGTCTCGGAAAACACCTGAGGCGCAGTCGAATTCGCAGAGAGGATCTCCCATCGGTTGGTCTATTGCGTCGTTACTCTTGTCGAAATTACTGGCAACCCAAGATCTAATATTAGATCTAATATTTCCAGCCATGGAGAAGATATCGTCATCGCGCCTCAAGCTTTCCGAGTCGGATGGTGCAAGCTTCCGAAGGCCATGTGCAATACCCTCGCGGTAAATGTCCCGCGCCCAATCAGCGATGTAGTCGATGATGAGAAGGAGTTGAAGTGCGCCATCTAGCGAGTCGACACCGCCGCTCCAAAGACGAACCACTCTCTGTGATGCATGTTAGGCCATAAACATGGTCCACGTCGGCTATACTTACATAACACGTCTTATCGGGGGTAGTATGGATGTAAGCGGCGAATATCCTCCACTGCTCACCTTTGTAAGACAGAAACCATACAAGGGGACCTCCATCCCATTCTATGTCTTCATTGGCAGCGTGGGATAGCTCGTGTTGTATAGACAGGAGTTCTCGGATAGCGAAGGCAGTCTGAACCTGGGTATCGGTGAAACCCTCACTGCCCTTCTCGGATTTGGCCTCAATTACGAGAAAGGGAAACACAAGAGGGTCACCGTCGGGTCTGAACGGACTGCTCCTGATATCCTCGGCGTAATTTAGCAGCCGAGAGAGCCTTTCGGTGACCTGGAGTCCATAAACGCGATCGGGGCGATGCTCGCGTTTCGGGAGCTCCGCTCGCAATTCACTCGAGTAGATTATCGCTTCTTCAGCCCTATCGTCGAACAACGGGCTAATTCCTTGCTCTTGGCTAAAGAGTAGGATCAATGTTAGTTCATTTTCAACAATGCGATGCAATGCACTCACATATCTCGTGACGTAGGATCACATGTGCAGGGCTGACGTCTCCTCTGTCGAGCCTTGAGAGAATTGGCATCATCCTCCTCAGCCGTTTGAGTAGTTGGGTCGACTTCTTGCTCAGAGCGCCAAAGTCGGCCACGGCAATTCCGACTTACGCAATACTCAGTAATCATGACAATAAGGAACAGCTTGTCGAGACTTACCACGCAATCTCTACAGAAAATCGGGCCGTGACTTCGGACTCGAGCGCTAGACGCCATCCGCTTTCATTCTTCCTGCTCTCCAGGCAGCGTTTAGCGCTCTCTGCAATGCGCTTTGCACGCCGCTGAACCTGGTGCCTCCATGGAAATCGTGTAAAGTCTGCGGAGATGCTCTCACGGTATTCTGAGTAATCAGTCTTACCAAGACGCCGAATATGGTCAAAGATGGTGTTACAGTTGCCTGGCCACTGAGGGTTGGAAATTGAGTCAATTGGGCCGTCGAAAAGGATGTTGTACTTTTTCATTAGCTGTCGCTGAACCTCGCGTTGATTGGGCGGCATTGTGAATTGAGAAGCGCCGTGTATTGTAAAATGAAATTGCAATTGTTTGTGTGTAACTGTTATGGCTATTGGTATGGATTTTGGCGTACCTAAGTACATGGTATTGGGTCTGGACTAACGGCCGGCTGAGATGCTTCGCCATGTTGGTGTTTCACTTGTCGCGCGCGTAGACGTGCATATGCAGTTGGTTGTGCAAGTAAATGGAATAAACCGGGATAATTAGTCAGTCGAGGCAGAAAATGGCTTTCTTTTGCAGTCAAGCAGGGAATTGAAACAGGCATTGGCCAGGTTGAAATGCACAGCCATGGTCGCGACCATCCTCTCACGATTGCAAGGCGCACTCCAAAGATCCCCAAGTAAATGTTTCGTCAATTCATTACCACAAAAGCAAGTCGCTATCTGATTTAATTGTTTCCCGTTTCCACTTCCACGTTCCCGCTGCCTCGTACGTCATTCCCCAGTCCCATTCGTTCATTTGTCCTGTTGTTGCCGTGTGTCGCGTGACTGTCGTCAATTGATGCGCGATGCATTTAGGGAACGGGGGTGTAGTCAGAGTTGCGCATGTGAGACTTGCGGTTGGAGAAGAGGTAGTAGACGATCATTCCAACGACGGGGAAGAGGAAGACAACGAGACACCAGAGGACCTTGTGCGAGACGGGGCGGTTCGACTGGAGGACCTCGACTGTGCATTCGTTAGCATCATTTAAACAGCAGGGAGATATGAGAATACGCACTCCAGACAAGAATATCGAGAACCAGAATGATGAAACCGACGATTCCACCACCAGTTCCGTAATGCCACGGCTCAGCGCCAGTGACGGTGACCTCGTCAGCGATGGGAGCAGCAAAGGCAAGCGTAGCGAGCCAGAGCTGGAGGAAGGCGATGAAAGCGTTGTTGAGCATTTTGACAAAATCTTTGGTGGTATTATTTCTTGAATTAATTGAGAGAGAATGACGGAACTGAAGAAGAGGGGAAAGGAAGAGGAGAGATGCCTTTTTGAGAGGAATCAAGCTTACGACGAGACCGGGCACATGATGCATTCAAGCTGACGTCATGATAGCAGCGGCAGCCTAAAACGTCAGATTCGAAATCGACCAATCAATCACCGATCATATCATTAGATCGACGATCGACGATGCTTGTTTTGATTACTAACAATCCTTATCTTATCTCTACATTCCAGTCATTATTCCTTCTCTTCAACAGCAGTCTTTTCCAGGGCAACAGCCTGAGACGGAACTGCGTCTTCTCCATCAAAGATAACCGCCATTTGCTCTAGGGTATGTCCTCTTGTCTCGGGGTAAGTAAAGTAGACAACGAAAATAAAGATGAACAGAATAACGGCGAATACAATGTAGTACCTCCATTGAATCGCGTCAAGAGCAATGGCGTTAACGAAGCTGTTGAAGAAGATTGACGCGACGGTTGTGCACCAAGCAACCGTAAGACCACGAGATCGGAGAGAGAATTGCCAGATCTCACAGGGATAAGCGACAAGGAATGGTGTTCTAAATATGTTAGCTGTGACCATCTCAAAACACCAGTGAAACTTACAGTCCGACGTCATATCCTGCAAAGAAGATGAATAGGAATGGCACAACAGCCAATCCAACTGATGAAGCACCAGACTTTGCAAATGAGGCGCTGAGAGCAGTGACGACAACGAAAGACAAGAACATGACACTCGCTGAAGTCAAGAAAAGGAATCGTCGACCAAGGCGATCAACACTGACTGCTGCGGCAGTAGCCCAGAGGAGATTCCAAACGTTGAGGCAAGCAGAGATAAGAGTCTGTTCCGTCGTAGTCTTGACACCGACCGAGTTCAACACAAGAGGCAGATAGTACGAAACAACACCATTGCCCGCCCACTGCGCAACAAAACCCAGTGTAACCGAAATGAAAAGTCGATGTCGGTTTCCCTTGGTCTTGAACATGTCAAGATAAGACGCACTCTTAGAAGCATCCTTCTCCGCCGTGATAGCAGCCTCAATCTCCATCATCTGCGTGCTCACAATCGGATCATCCCTGTTCCCACCAGCATGGTACCTCGCAATGACATCCGTCGCCTCTTCCAATCGTCCAACACTGACATACCATCTCGGACTCTCCGGCGCCATCAGAAAACCCGGTAGTGCACAGAGCGGTAGAAAGATCTGCAGCAGAACGGGAATGCGCCAGGACCAATCATTTGGAATAACACGACACGCAAACGTGACCCATCCACAGATCGTACCGCCTACATACCAGCCACACATAAACAGCGCACTCGCAATAGCTCTATGCGAAGGATACGCGATCTCATTGATAAGCACCGGTGCAGAATTTCCCAAGAAGCCAGCAGCGAAACCGATGAACAGGCGAGCGTAAGTAAAGGCCTTTTCGTTGGGCGCACCAGCTTGCATGCCCACGCCGATTATGAGGAAGAAGTAGCCCGCGTAGAGACCTGGTTTGCGGCCGTAGCGGTTGGAGCACCATGCTGCGAGGGGTGTGCTGAGGCCGTTGCCGAGCCAGTAGATTGCTGTCATCCAGCCGAGATATGCGCCGGTGGGGTGGTGCATGAATGTGTTCCAGGTGTTGAGGGCGAGGATGGAGCCCATGAGACCGCCGTCGTAGCCGTTTGCTGAGGCTGTTGAAGAAGTTAGGATGTGAAAATGGCCGATGGATGAGCTTGGGGACTTACAGAAGAGTACGAGAGATAGGATGATGGAGTTGAGCTTGATCAAGTGGCTTGTCTTCCACCATGGTTGATGGGATGGCCCATGGCCAACTTCAGCAACGGTGCCCATATCGGCTGCAGAGAGCTGAAGACCACTCTAACTGTCGTAGGAGGAAAATAAAAGAAAGAGATATTGAGGATCAACTCCAAGAGATAATCGAAGACTGTTGTCAAAAGCCTGTGTCGATCATTAATGGTATGCTGGGGGTATGCAACTCTATATACTCCTCTCATACACGTTGACAAACGAGAAAAGCAGCAAAATACTCCATACCGTTTAAAGTGTCACATGGCACGCTAGGCTCTGTCAAAACCCCAGAGTAAATCCTGCCCATGGGGAATCAGACGTTTTCGCGTCTCCCCATACCGCTAGAAAATTACGTCGCATTGCGGAGATTTGCTGGTGGGTATTTCGTGTAACGAGGCGGAGAATTGAGTTTGTGTGAGCTTAGCTTAGTTTGGCGGGGATGTATTTCTCCGCCCCTTGTAAAGAACACGGCAGATGTTGTCGGGGAGTATTTGGGAGAATTAATCGGGGCATAATGCAAGAAATTCTATGGAATGTGGATGATTTGCGTGATAGCTGTACCATGATCATTAGTGCAGTTTGGGGCGAAATGTGGACTGGCTGTAATTCTGGCGGAGATTTAACGTCCCATGATGGAGCACGAGGATCGCAATGCTGAGTCGCGATCATGCTCATGAACTATATAGCTCACAGTCATTTTTGGTTAGTAACTAGCACTTCTATTCGAACTAGAGTCCCTTGCCTTGTCAATCATCAATCACATCATCACTTTGTCACCCGCGAGCTATTGAGATGAGGTATACCAGAATGGATGTCGAGGCCCTCATACAGCAATTGACCCTTGAGGAAAAGGTCCAGCTTACAGCTGGCAAGTCATCACTTTACGATTTTTCATAAACAGTATTGCTAACAACATTCTAAGGAGTCGGATGGTGGCACACAGCAGCAATTGAACGCCTCTCAATACCCCCGATCCGCCTGTCCGACGGCCCCAACGGCGTGCGAGGAACTCACTTCTTCGACAGCACCCCATCATCATGTCTCCCCTGCGGCACCGCACTCGGCGCAACATGGAGCACTGATCTAATCTACCGTCTTGGACAATTACTCTCCGACGAAGCCCACGCCAAAGGCGCGCACGTCCTTCTCGGTCCTACGGTCAATATCCAAAGAGGACCGTTAGGCGGAAGAGGCTTTGAGTCTTTCTCTGAAGATCCGATCCTCTCAGGTATCTTGGCGGGACATTATGTGCGTGGTGTGCAGAAGAATGGTGTCTCTGCTACGATGAAGCATTTTGCTTGTAATGATATGGAGAGTGCGAGAATGGCTGTTGATGTACAAGTCTCGGAGAGGGCGCTGAGGGAGGTTTATCTTCTTCCGTTTATGATTGCTGTTGAGATGGCTAGTCCAAGGGTGTTCATGACGGCGTATAACAAGGTTAATGGTACACATGCGCCAGATAATCGTCACTTACTACAAGATATCCTTCGCGATGAGTGGAAGTGGGATGGCTTAGTCGTCAGCGATTGGTTTGGTACTTACAGTACAACTGAAGCTATCAACGCGGGACAAGATCTCGAAATGCCAGGCCCTACAAGATGGCGCGGTGAGACTTTAGTCCACGCTGTTACGTCGAATAAAGTCAAGAGGTCAACGCTAGATGAGCGTGTGAGGAATGTCTTGAAGCTAGTCAAGCATTCGATAGAGAACACGAGTATTCCACCGAATGCGCCCGAAACTCAACTCCAGAGTGAGGAGAATATTCGCCTTCTTCGAGAAGCTGCTGCCGAGTCGGTGGTGCTACTCAAGAATGACAATGGAGTTCTACCACTTGATCCGACGAAAAGAGTGGCGGTCATCGGTCCTAATGCTGATATCAGTACTTATTGCGGTGGTGGAAGTGCAAGTCTTCGAGCTTACCATACTGTTTCTCCATTGGAGGGCATCAAGGGTGTTGCGAAGGATGTTTGTTTCACAAAAGGGCTTTACGGACATCGTTCACTGCCGCAGATTGGAAAGCTGCTAAAGACGGTTGACGGTCTGCGTCAAGGATTCACCCTTCGAATCTACAACGACCCGCCTCCGACTTCGGGGCCAGATACACGCAAAGTCCTCGAGACGAGAATCTTGGATGAGTCGAATATCTGGTTTGTGGACTATGAGCATCCAGCATTAGAGCAGATTTGGTATGCTGAGATCGAGGGAATTTTGACTCCAGAGAAATCTGGAGAATGGGACTTTGGTCTTTGCGTCCATGGTACCGGCGAGCTCTTCATCGACGGTGAGCTGGTAGTCTCAAATGTCACCGACCAAAAGCCAGGCAGTTCATTCCTTGGCTGCGGTACCATTGAGAAAACAGGAAGCAAGATTCTTGAGGGTGGTAAGAGTTACAACGTCGTCGTGCGCTGGGGCTGCGACAAGACGTCTGATCTCAAGGTATCGGGAGTCGTTGACTTTGGACAAGGCGGTATGCGTCTCGGTGGCTGTCCCAGACTTGAGCCGCGACAGGCACTCCAGGACGCTGTTGAATTAGCGAAGAGTGTCGATCAAGTCGTTCTTTGCGTTGGGACGAGTGGAGAATGGGAGAGTGAAGGTCAAGATCGCGAAAACATGTCTCTCCCTCCTGGCAGCGATGATCTGATCTCCGCAGTTTTGCAAGTGAATCCCAATACAGTGGTGCTCATCCAGAGTGGCACGCCTATTTCGATGCCGTGGGTCGATCAGGCTGGTACCATTGCGCAAGCGTGGTTTGGCGGGAATGAGGCTGGTAATGGAATCGCTGATGTGCTGTTCGGTGCTGTGAACCCTGTAAGCCAACCCCAGTCACATGGTATCATTTTGCTAACAGTTCTAGTCCGGAAAACTACCAATCACGATGCCCAGACGTGTGGCGGATAACCCCAGTGCCTTGAGCTTCCGATCAGAAGGAGGTCGCGTTCTGTACAGCGAAGACGTGCATGTCGGCTATCGCTGGTACGACACACTCGACATCGAGCCTTTATTCCCATTTGGTCATGGATTATCTTATACTACCTTTGAGCTTTCTGACTTGCACATCAAAGAGCACATTGTCTCTGAGAGCAACAAGTTGACAGTAAGTGTCAACGCAACAAACACCGGTCCACGTTCCGGCGCTGCTGTTGTGCAAGTCTACGTCAAGCCACCGCACCCTACACCGCTTACTGCTTCTGCTCTTGATACAATTACGAGGTCTAGCAAAGAGCTCAAGGGCTTTGCCAAGATCATTCTGGATGCAGGGGGAAATGGCAGGGCTGAGGTTGAGCTTGATGTTCTCCGTGCGACAAGTTATTGGAGTGAGAGGGAGGATTGTTGGTGTAGTGACGCCGGGGAGTATACGGTGCTGGTGGGTATGAGTAGTAGATGTGAGTTTTTGGAGAAGACGTTTGTGGTGCGGAATGCGACGACGTGGCGGGGACTTCGGACATGAAGAAAGTCAACTACCCTACATCCTATGACATACCATTGTTCATTCTGTTATCTGTCAGTGATTGATCTGATGATGCAAGAAATAAGACTTAAATATTTTACTTGCGTTGCCATCTTGCTATCGTGAGCACAATTTTCGTTTCAACTCATATTTGTTGAGAGATGTGATGCACAAAGGTTGTAGTTAGCCAATCTACATACATTGAGTTACTCCATTGAGGCCAAGTGAATGATGATCGCAGCACACAACCCAGATCGTAGCGGAGTATTGCAACACGTCAAACTTTATTAGCTTCTCAATAGCCTAAACTCACGCCAAACCGAATCAATGCATGTCGATTAATCTGATCGGAAAGCATCCTTTTTACCGAATCCCTGGAAATTCTCCACCAATTTAGGCGTAGAATTGCGGTTCCGACCAAAAATGAGCTAACAAAAAAGCCCAAGCGGCACATGACACCCACTGAATATTCCAACGGGTCTTATTACCTCCGCAGTTTGTATTTCTCCGCCTCGTCAACCCCAGAAACTGACCCGACTGATCGGTCACCCATCATGGCAGACCCTAGCACATCACTGCTGTCAACTGACAATGAAGCCGATGAGTCTATCACAGCTCGCGGAGAAAAGACAAGGCAACTGACAACAAGGGCATGTGACGCATGTCGTGCCCGGCGGAGGAAGTGCGTGTTCCCGAGAGATGGTACAGGAACAGCGTCGCATTGCGTTGGATGCTCGAGGTTGCATATTCAGTGTAGCTTTGACATACCGACAAGGCCTAGAGGTCCAAAGAGAAGAAGGTAGTCTGAGCGAAACCTTGCATGTGAAAACATGGCTAACGATTATCAGGACGACTCAACTACCTGCTGTCATCTCTCCAGAACTACACGTTGAGAGCCCGACGCATTACGAAGAAGAGACGCTCCATGCCGAAGTTCCAACACCTCTTGGAAATTCTCAACTGACTCTGGCTTTTGGATCGTCACCCAGTGCGCCATCACCGAGCCGTCCACCCATTCACAGCCATGTCGCGCACTTCAACCAGCCTCAAAATGTCGAGTTATTCGAGCATCAGTTCCAGACCGACGAGATCTGTCCTCGGAGTTTGTTCATGGCCATCATGACTGATTACATCGACCGCATATACCCTCTCGTTCCTGTCGTGCATCTCCCAACCTTCCGCGCCGACTTGGTATCGAACAAGGACATCATTGACCTCGACACGCTGCTGCTCTTTGTATCAATAGCTTCGTTGACTGTAGGTTTGCTACCGTCAAAGTTCGACAGTTATCACGCCCTGGCCGCTCGCTTCGGGACTCGGACGGCTATGATCAGCCACTGCTCTCAGATGTGCATCCGTCTTCGCCCCGTGGATTACTGGGATCATATCAGCCATCGCAAGTGGGCTACGGCGTATTGTCTCTCCATCGGAGCGTTTCAAGTTGGACAGATCAACCAAAGTCGCATGTTTGAAGCAGAGTCGATGCAGCTTGCGCGACTATTAGGCATGCATATTCTGTCAGAGTACGAGGGATTGAATCCGATTGAGACTCAACTACGGAAGAAGTCATTCTGGCTACAGCTCTACACTTTCGCGTAAGTCCACCACCGTCGGCTACTAGGCTTGACTGACAAACTGGCAGACACTCCAAGATCCAACCCGGGAGATGCAATTACTTGACATATCTCGACAACTATACCATCCGAGATGTCAACTTTGCTGCATTGGAACCTCTCAACATCGTCGACGAGAACATAACCGAGACAGGAATCGTGGGCCAGCTTCCATCAACACCATCCGTTGGGCTACCAAATAACACCGACTCAGCAGACGATGCGCCGTTTCACTCCACGACCGTCTTCATCATGTCATCGCGCGCATTCCTCTTGAGTATGCGAGAGTCCATGGTCAATGATGGTTGCAACTGCGGGTTTGGTAGGTCTCCAGAGGAGCGTCTGTCGAAGCTAAGAGATCTTCTTGATCAATTGCGGTATATACTTGATGGCTTGCCAACGCACATGCGTCAATGGGGACCAGGAGATAATTACCAACCATTTGATAGTAGCGATAGGCGCCAAGGGGCTTTTACTGAGGCTCATATCGAGCATTTGCAGAACGAAAGCACCAGGGCCAATCTGCATGTCAGTCACCTATGGCTCCAGAACTTCTTGCTCGATAAGATGGATGTCACTTTGCAAGAGATGAAAGATCGAGAAGGAGGTGATGCCTATATCTCAACTCAACTAAAGCAAAACTGGAGAGACCGCGAAGACGTAGCCCGCCAATTACTCCATATCCTCCACAGTATCCCCCATCCATACTTAGAGCCCAACGGTCTGTATCTCGTAAGTCTCATCCCCGTTCTCTATAGTTTCACAAGATAACACGACTTCACGTTAGATCTACAAAGTGCGCAGCATTGCGAGTTCCCTCCTCAACTGTCCATTTGAGATGGAAAGACAGCTCTCACGTCGGGTTTCGGAGTACATACAGGAATTTACAAAAGTGCTGTCATACCTTGATCGGAGCGAGATTGTGAACACGGACGGCTTGAGGAGTTGGATAGACGAGGGCCAACACATCAATCATGATACCTAGGAAGCGATGATGCGCTTCTGATGATTTGCGAGACAATCGCTCGCATTTTGATACAGAGGTTGCACAATGGACGCTTCCATTGCATGGTTGTTTTAGGTAATAATAGGCGTGGCGATCCGGAAAGTTGTCATTTGACCTTAAGGCCAGCGAACCAAGCTTTAATCATCTTGAAGCCAAATAAATTATACTAGGCTTGCATAAACCCCTTTGATCGCTAAAAGTAGAGGCGCTAGGCTTTCTATGCCTCCCTAGGTATCATCTGTTGCACTTATGTATATCATACAAAGGTCCGTTTAGAGCTTTTCGGAGCGAGATGTGCAATTCATAAGTGGACTTTACAGTTGGCGACATGAAAGCTGCAGATAAAGATAGTTCACTGTGCATCCGCAGTCTCGATCTAACATGCACGCCATCGCATCCTGCTCATTCTCAGCTCTTCAATTCTAACAAATCAACTAGAATACCTGGATTAGAAGGAAGTTCCTTAGCTACATGAATCTCATAGTTGCCTTGATCGGCTTATCCATGAACGCCGTTTCAGTCCACTATTTCTGGACCGGCGCCAAATGGCAGCACCGCGCTGGTGCTCGTCAGCACGTTGTTAACGCCTGAAAAGGCTACAATGAATATCTCGGTGCTTTTCAGGGCATCTTTGATGCTGGCGAGGCTGCGCATACATGCGTCCAGCACTCCCCCACGCAGAAACTTGAGTTTATGGTCCAGAGCCTGCATATATACAATGCGCTTGATGTTGACGATGATGAATGCGTTTTGCGTCTTCAGAACGAGATCAATTCTTGTGCTCGTGGAGGAAGCTTGATTGTCAACAATTGGGGTTTTAGGTGAGTTTTTACCTGGGTAATATTTGGCTGATGGGGTGGTAGGTCTGACCCAAGTAACGGCATTTGCTAAGAAGCTCCGTCAAGATTTATGCCATTGGTTTGGGTGTAAAATTGACGTTTGGCGCTCAGTGGGTCATTTCATATTTGCCTTGGATTGTGTCCTATTCAGGTTCTCAGATATCAATGCTCTCTTCGAGTTCTAAGCACCCATTAAACCGGCTCTATCTCTGTCACTTGGGTGAATACGTAGATGCGTTCCATAACAAGTCAAAGCACAGCCTATAAAGGCGCCTTCTTACACAAGCTACTGTTTCCAATGATGTATGCCATGAATGGTACAAGACAATAGAACATCTACAGGTCAAAGGCGTACGACAAAAGACAATAACCCTAAGGGCAATGAAAAGAGATAAAGTATTTTATAGATATAAATATTAATCTTTATACTCTCCCCCCACGCCCTAGCAACTTTAATCTAGCCACACACATAATGCTTAATAACATCGTGACTGTCCTGGCATGTAAGTTTCTTGTTATAGTCTTTCGACGAGCATTTGCCGTATAAAGACCCATCAAGTCTATAGATAGCCAGATCATCGGTACCGCAATAAGCAAAGTGGTCAACAGGTATGGTCAGTTCACAGTTCGTCAAAAGGTTTGAGGTAGTAATTCTCACAGATTGGACCCTGATTCTGGAGTTGAAAGTTGAAAGAGCATAAACTTTGGTCGACGCTGCCTAGGAGGTGACCTAGTCCATCACAAGGTGTTTCGCCCTCCCACCAGGCGATATGGTAGTTCTTGCCTCCGGACTGCTGTTGTTGGCCGACGCTGATTTTCGCTGAGAAAGCTTGCGAAATGAGGGTTGAGAGTAGAAAGAGGCTAGATCGCATGATGTCTAGTTCAAAGAGGATGCTAGAGAAGGGTTTATAAGTTGTTTTCTGGATATTCTCTCTGTTCTCTTGCAACTTTGTCTTTGTTGAATAGTTATATGTAGATAGGTGGTTTATGTGTCTGAAGGTAATTTTACTTTACATGATTCAATCTACCATGGTCGACTTGAGCAGATGAGTAAGCCAGCCCTATATTTATTAATACTACCACCTATTGGTGGCAAAATATGCGCGGCTTACGAGCTATGCATCCTGTGTAAATGGAGCCCGCTGATCTCTCGGTTTCCTCAGTAAGCCATACTATCTGCTGCTATACAAGATGCTCGGAATGGATTACTGATGGCGGCTGACATCGTCCCTATCAGCAGTAAAACACAAATCAAAATTAATTTTGGAATAATCAGATCATTTCACAACCCTTTTAGGCAGGTGGGTACAGGTGGGGATGTCAAATAGGAGCAGGCTTCTTATATAGGAAAAAGCCTGAGAGGTACTTAAGATACAAAACGAGACGATGTATAAATAGGTAACAATTATAAGACGAGAGTGAAGCTAGGCAGACTGAACACTCAGAGTCAATCTGTTTATACTTTACTTGGTTCTCTACCAGTTCTCCAGAATGCGTTTCGAACAAGTTTTACTATCAGCACTATGCTCGCAAGCTCATGCAGCTATCAGCCTTGGCCAACAGGAAAAGCTTTACGATCGCGAAAACCATCATATTGCCTGGTGGGAAGGCCAATCGGCCTGTAGTGTGAAAAGCGCTGTCGAGATGGGATATGCGACTGTGAGCCTGTGCTCTATGAAGTTTAAACTGCCTGGCGATAGTACTGAGTGTTAGCTTTAAGTTGCACGCCTTGGTACCAATGCTGATGTGGATTTAGATCACGCTGCATACTGCGGCACGGATGACTTTGCTATCTATCGAGCGGACGGATCTCTGTATGGCAAATGTTCAGGCAAAGATTATGGAAAAAAGATTGGCTGTGGAGCTGTGGACCATGATGTTGTTAAGCAATATGTTTGCGGGTAAGAGTTGTTTAGAATACTATTTAATAGCACGTGCCTATTAGCAATGAGACATAAGAGTTATATAAATTTTAGTTGCAGGAGTACATTTAATATAAAGACCGAAAAGGCGTTTTGTAAACAACCTACGCTATACTTCACGCAAGCATTAAGCTCGGTATGGGGATTCAGCGTCTTACAGCCTTTGAGTCTATAGATAAGATAAGAATTCAATCGTAGGTCGGTCATAGGGGTTAGTAGTAAGAAACCCCTTTGCAAGAAATCCATCGTTATAGTGCAGATAAAATATTTGGTGCGCTCACCAATGGCTTCTTACGTCTTCTCGCAAAACGTCCTAGTAGCCGTGAAAGTGCCTGAGCCTGGTTCGTTGGTGGAAAGATGTTATCCGCACCATTCTGCGTCTTTTGCTGTGAGGTAGAAGACTTGGGAGCCTGAGAACTATCAGAGCGTACCAGAGCGCCTTCCTCGCCAAATACATAGCACTCGCTGTTACTCAAATCATTGGAGTAAACTGGCAAGGCGTAGAAGGAGATATTGGACACTTGAGAGAGGCTTAGGTTGGAGAAAAGAGACAGCGCAGTCGTGTATAATGCAGTGCTTGTGAGAGATGTCATAGACTGTCTGCCTATGGCGCGGTTGTACACTCGAGATGCCTGGAGATCCTGGTCGAATGTGAATTTGATGGCGGACGCCTGTGTATCGATGAACGAAACAGACTTTGAGCCTCGTGTCTGTCGAAGGGTAGAGACATCGTCTCTCCTAGATTCTGCAATAATAGAACCCTCTCGCTCAAGCCCTCTGATACGACTGGCAAGATCTTGGTTACTTTGCAGCAATTCCTCAACAAGCGTGCAGAGATGGCGAGTTGAACTTTGAGCTTCTTTCATGGTTTCACTGCCCTCTTAGTACAACCAAAAAGGTCCAAATGAAGTATAAGAAAACTCACCACTGCAAAACGGCCAACATCAACGTCAACGACGACTTGTGATTTTGGAGGCGCTGGACAATAGCCGCGATGTTGGATTCTTGTCGAGCCCATTTCATCTTATCAAGAGTCCCCATGTCAGGGCTCAGATTCAACTGGTCCATAAGGCTCTGGAGATCCAAGAACGTAGTAACGCATCCTGTCAGTGTAGTAAGAACATGTTCCAACAGAATCAACGCCCCTCGTTCACCGGGGGCTTGAGCCTGTCCGTACACGTAAGCCTGAAGCGATCCAAGTGCCGCTGTGATATCGGCTACTTCAAAGACAAGATGACGTGCAAGTTGAGGGGCGTCTCTCGCGTTGGTCGCGAATGTCCAAAGACATGATGTGATCTTGGCGCCGGCGCCTAAAAGTCCTACAACGGATGCGGAGACGGATAAGGGATCCATGGTAGAGAATCGGTGATAGGAAAGATGTAAGGAGAAGGATTGAAGTGGGGTTGACAGCTGAATAGGCGTATTTCTTCTGGTGAATATGCACTGCCTCCACCAAAATCACAAGGCAGATTCAGCCGCACTAAAACAAGGCGCCTACATAAATGCGACACGACCCGATAGTTTAATTGGCTAGAGACAATGGAACCTTGCCTATCTAATATGTAAAGCGGAAGCTTGGATGGTCATCCCCCAAGTTATTTCTCTCATCCTCTGGCAAGCTGTATCTGTGGTCCCTTTTACCCTCATCTCTTAACCTATTCTCTCGTCTGATGTAAAACAAGAATACAAGCGAGCTGAGCCCACAGAGCCAGACAAGACCAAGACCTAAGCCAAATCCTAGAGGATATGTGGGCGCCTGAGTTGTGACAAAGATATTGCTGTGCAATTGTTAGTAGCCTCGCCTCGGATTAAACATCAGGAACTTACCTAGCGATGATCCCCCCAACATTACCAATACCAATCTGCATTGCAGAAGCTACACCCAATTTGTAATGGCCTGCCATGTTGTTGCTCACCCAGACCAACACGATTGGCTGCGCGATGTAACCTCCAGCGACGATAAAGAAGAGGGCCATGTATCGTATCCCGACGCTGACAGACATCATGTTGAGCAGAATGACATATCCAACGGTCGTGAAAAGGCAGCCTCCAAGGATAAAACCTGAACGATGCTTTGTCTTGTCGCTCGCGATAGCGGAAACAAGTGCACACACGGTTGCGAACAGAAAGATAGGGATCGACATGATTTGTGCGCGGATAGATGTCCAGCCCAGCTGTCTGAGGATAGTTGGGGTGAAGAAGGAACCGGAGTAGCTGGTAGTGACAATACCCATATACATCAAGATACTGTCAGGGTCAGAAAGAAACTCCACTCGTGAGGTTAACGTGTAACTTACCCGAGATAAATCTTGACGTCTGAGAAAATTCTCTTGGCTGTTCTCTTGTCCCACGTATTCATGTGAGTGTCCTTTTTATCCGCCGCAAGACGGTCGACAAGCAGCGCTCGCTCGTCATCGTTGAGAAATTTAGCAGTCTCTGGCCAGTCTGGAATCACCCAGTAGCTCCAGATTGCAATAACAACGGTAGCGGCACCTTCGATGATGAAGATCCATCTCCAACCACCATAGCCAGCAATCCCGTCCATGTGAGCGATAGCATAAGCCAGCAGACCACTGAATGCTCCAGCGACGATACTGGCTGAGAAGAAGAGGTTGAAACGCCACTGCAACTCATGTCGGCAGTGGTACATGCTTAGGAGATACACACACGCCGGAAAGAAGCCAGCCTCAAGACCACCGATTATAACGCGGCATACGATCAGTCCAGCGAAGGATTGGGTGAGCCCTTGACGATACCCCAACCTGTCATAATAACCGAGAGGAACAGCGACGGCCGCATATTCTTAAGTAGGATATTACACGGTACTTCGAGGAGGATATAAAGAATGAAGAAGGTGAATAGTGCGATGTTATAATCTTCGCCTGACATGTTGAGGTCGGCTTCCAAGCCTTGGATTCGAGCATTTCCGATATTGATTCTACAAATCAGATCATATTAGAAATGATGCCTGAGGATATTTGGAAGAGATCCTTACCGATCTATGAATGCGCAGAGAAAGAGCAAGAAGAGGATCGGGACAAGATTTCGATCAACCTTTCGAAGGACCTTTTTCTCGAGTATTGGATCGATCGCTTGTTGTTCACTCTTGGGGTTTTCATCTTGGCTGATCCTCGGACCGCCAACTTGATCGATCTTGTCCGACATGACGTTGGCGTTGGTAAACAGGTAAGAAATCCGCTGTTGATGATGGAGAGATGAGCTCGAGATATTGAGTTGAACGGTCGAGATGGAGATGCAAGAATAAGGCTTGGATCTGTCATGGTCTTTCTCTTTATAGCAGGCCAACTCCTTCTCTTCTACTAAGGACACGCGGAGCCGGAAGTCTCCCGGCAATCTCCCGGGGTTAGTTACCCCGCGCCTCGGGTAGCAATCTGCAATCCGCAATCCCGGGGTAATCTGGGGTAGCAAGGGATTGAGTGGGACAACTGTGCGGGGTTTGAAATCAGCGCTCGAATAAGGACAAAGGCAATGGGGATTGCACACCATCAGAAGATAGAATAGTTCTAGTTCCCTCGGATGATATTCATCACTAACTTCGAAATTAAGCTAAGCTTAACATGAGAAGCCTATCACATTGAGGCAATGGATCAAGAGCAACTCGGTTTGGGTTCCGACTGTCGGAAATCCGGAAACATGCCGTAAATGCTTCACCAGAGACCGCGGATCTTGAGAAAGCTTCGACTGTTACTAATCCTAAAGATGAATCTGAGCGGGAATTAACCTTAAAGTAACAGCTCATCATTAAGCTATTTGCTAAGGCGCAAGATGGTCAAGTTCAAGTATCCTAGCTGCACGTATGCTACCAAAGTTCGCCTGTGGATCAGCTTGCACTTGATCCGCGCGTCAAGCTGTTACAGCCTACGGGCAGAGATGCGAACCATTCCCCACACAATGATCCAGATAATGGAGGAGGTTCGCAGTCTTCAAAATCTCATGAAGTATTAGAACCTGTCCTCCACGGGAAGGAAGTGTTAGACGATAAAAGTGCTCCCCAACAAGCGGCATCACAGAGGCTACCTCTTCATAGTACGGCGGGTCAAGATAGTGAAGCGACAATTCAGGTTTTACTAGACTGTGGCTCGCCTAAAGATAGGGACGGTATGGATGGGAAGACACCAGCTGAATGGGCAAGGCTAAGCGGTTACTTATCAGTTGCAAATCTCATCGAAGAGGATTCTCAGAGCTCATGTCAGAACGAGGAGAGTCCGGACCATAAATATACAAGGCCGGGAAATTCATCCAAATTGAATAAAGACAGCCTGGTTGAGGTGTGGCGGCCTCGTACTGGTCACTTCCCTGACTACTACGAGAGAAGATCCGGTTTAGACTCTTCATGCATTATCAGCATAACCCTTGGAGAAACGACAGATGTTGGCAACTCCACTACACCACTAATTCAAGATAGGGAAACTAAAGCACAAAGTCTGCTTTGGTAGATTAAATCAGACTCTAAAGAGAGTTGCAGCGCGCGGTCACAACGTCGGAAATCCAGCCGCCAACTGTAACATTCAAGTTGCAACCCACAGTGGAGCTACCATCGCCTTCGGGACGGTTTGGTCCACCATCCGAATCATTTTCGCCAAACCATTCGTGCTTATATATATCCCGTTCTTTGATTGGAAAGCCATCCATCTCTCGCATCCACATAAATACGTTTCGCGTAACTTGTTCTGAAACACCACTGTCTTGGTCTAGCCCTCTATAGTCTATCAGACTAGCAGCTGCAGTACGACTTGGCTTCAATGAAGGACGAAAGATGGTGGTCAAGGCGGCTGGTTCATGGACTATCTTCTTCCCTCCTACACAAGTCCAGGTGATCTTGGAGAATTTGAGTCCATGTCCACCTGGGCATCTTATATGAAGACGAACGTCGAGGTCTAGATCTTCAATAGCTGTTGAGCCAAGAGGCGGATATTGGAAGATTGGTGGGTCCGTGTATCTAGCTATCCCCTGGGTAAGGAAAGCTAGTGTGAACTCATGCCTGCGCGAGATAGAAGTAGTGTTTTCTGGTTGTTGAGGAACGTGATCTTGAATGAATGAGATCAGGGTGTCAGTCCAGGCTGCTTCATGAATATCGATCCTGTTGAGTCCGAGGAGTCCCATGATTCCAGGGCTTCTCAAGTAACCCCTGTGCAAGCCAGCAATAATGGCACCGAGCCACAAGAAGCTCAGATGAGGGCTTCGAAGGGAGAACATCCGAGCCAGGATATCTAGGTCGTGTATCAACCCTGACTGGAAGAAAGTGGCAGCACCTTGCAGCCACGGACCACAGGCAGTGCATAAGACGCTAGGCTCGTAGAAAATACTGCCAAGAATGGACTTTACTCCGAGAGGGTTACAGGACAAGGTGAGGAGTCTATCTAACTGCCGGATGTTTCGCCCATAGATTGGTTCCTCTATCGAATCTGTGCTGACCTAATTCTTAAAGGTGCAATGCACATTCGTGGCACCGGAAGTATGACGCTTATCCTGTCATGGTTGGCTAGCGGGAGCATGCGGGCTGTCGCAAAAGCAGCACGGTTCTGATCGTGAGCGGAATGGAGTGCACAATAGTCCGAAATATACTGAACTGCCGTCTCAAAACTCGGACAGCGTTGGTGACTTGGCGCTTCACTCCTCGAGGCGCTGAATAATCGTATAGCTGGAAATGATTCCAATGTTGACGACCAAGGAGACATGAATTTATAGCGTCCACACGATATAGAAGCCATCCAACCTTGACCCGGCGACACCACAGCTGCCCACCATCGTGCAGCGTCGTCGGTGACGTTCCCAACATCGACGATTGCTTCTGTGTTATCGCAAGGACGGGTAGCCAACCACTCAGCTTGGCTGTCAGTGTACTCCAGCGGCAAAGCTTGACAAAAAATCTCAGCCCATCGCGCTGATAAAGCATACGCCCATGCGAGAACGAGGACTGTGAGATGATTGTCATTTTCCTTGAACCAGACAGATGGTAGGAGAGGCAATTTGGTCGAGGTGAACAATCCAGTCGGTGTAGCAACGTACGCCAGAATTCGAAAGGGCTGCTCAAAGGGCGGTAAATCACAAGATCCCGTCCCTGGAACCCAGGTTGATGTGGCTATCTGCAGTCCAGTATCATCGAGTTCAATTCCGATCGGAAACTAAGGGTGCTGAGGGAACAGATTCTCGACCTGTAAGCTGACTGAGGGAATTTGAGGATCTTCAGATGCCTGCTTTAGTAAGGATGACCAGGCACTGTATCCCTTTTCGTAGAAAACACGAAAAAGGAAGTTATCGAGCCGTAGAGGATCAGATGCCATAATTCACGGTAGTATTCGGCTTGGTCAGAAGATGTGATTCCGCAAGCGGGAATACAGCGGTAATAAAGTGAAGGAACCAATGACGATAAAGCTGAAATCACTGCCCTGTGCTAGTTTCTGTCAGAAAGTTTCGGAAGCACAATGCATTATCCAGAGACAAGAAATACATATTGAAACTTGAGTATTAGAAGGATGACTTCTAACCGAGCCTGTTAGCATGATTGGCCTTGATTTTAAGGCAGAAATGGCGAACCACCACCAATGAGGCCAGCCACCCAGTGAGACGCGCCATAAGTGGCGTCAAGTAGGTCGCGTGGGCTTACTGTCAAATGAGAGTAGACAGCTGGCGTGCGGCTGAAGGCTGAATGCCAGAGCTGAAACAACCTCGCTGCCTAATATGCAGGACGAGGCAGAAAACGTCAGCTTGGAATGAAGCCCCTCCTCTAAGGCCAAGAGCTAGCCAAAGCCTTCATTAACCCCAGCTTTGCAACTACCTCGGATTGCTTGCGATACTCCATCCCAGAGAAGTCTTTTGCATCATGAATATTCCTCACCACTCAAGTGATGATCAAGATGGTAGGTAGCTCTGATGATATAACTATCTAGTCTCTTCTCGTACTAAAGTGGTCAAACTAGGCAATGAGCCTCCTAAGAGAGCAGGGTTGGGCTCAGCGAGCGACGGCCAATACGCTGCTGCTGGTGGACCCTCGATTCAAAAGAGGCCCCCTGACGAACCTCATCTGAGGGGTAAGAAGCAAAGCCGAGAGACACACTACAGCAAGAACGCGGACAGCAATGACAGTGATGTTGAAGACAGCACAGGAGGCGAGTTAGGCGAGCCCAGATATCCTCAGCAAAGGACACCGGAAAGTAAGGCTTTCTCATGCCCTTTTCAAAAGTACGATCCTGGCCGGTACACAAAATGTCAACGCATTCGACTTTCTCGTATATCAGATGTCACACAGCACTTGAGCAGGAGGCACATGCTGACAAACACCGATTTTGAGCCAAGTACCCTTAAAAGTAAAAACATAAGTCTTTATTGCTATCGGTGCCGGTACGAGTTTCGTGGACTGGATGCTGAGAGAAGGCTCGATGATCATGAACGTATGGTGCCCCAATGCCAATTTAGCAATATTGAGCAAACGGGCGTTCTATTGCCGTCCGAGCTTCACCAACTAAAAGCGAACGTGCAATCCACGTCTGGTGATATTGCAAAGTGGGACGCCATATGGAACATGTGCTTTCCTGGGAGACCAACTTCATCGCCATATGTCGAGAAGGTCGTTTCCCGCTCAAAGGCGCAGTTGACACTTGAAAATCTTCTAAGAACGGCTGCTGCCGAACCTGGGTCATCAGAAGAGACAAGGCAGTCCGCAATCGACAAAGCTGTAAGTGCAATTTACATGAACTCACCGTTTACCGAAAACGAACCTCGAGTCAAGAACGCAAAAACTGTCTTATCCATCGACCATGCCACTGATCTTCCCACCAACATTTCCAAAGGTTCTCCCCTCTTGCAACACCCATTTGCTCACCCATCATCTTGGGTGTGGCCTCCTATTGCCGACGAGACGTTAATCAATCTTTTGGCCGAGTCTACCGATACTTTTCTCCCTCCTCTTGCCGAGTCTTTTCGTGGCCCGCACGACATCGACCAATGGCCTACTCCTCTCAATATGGCGCTTCTTAACGTTGAGCATGACAAAGTTCACAGTATTTTGAGGAATGATTTTGATAACGTCGCCGTTGGAGAGTATTCATGGCTCTTGGAGTTGAAAGCTTTAGGCCTTTCGGTGGATGAAATTGCCGATGAGCTACTGGAAAGGTCCCAGCATGGGCCTTGGGTCTTCTCCAAGATCAATGTGCCCAATGTTGAAACATACTATCACGACTTTCATATCCCGAAATGCCTCCATAGCCGAAAGGAGGATGAGACGATGTTGATAGTATCATCTCAGCCAAGCCAAGCTCTGATGAGTATCGAAGCTGACCCCGAGAACTCAGTTCGGGAGACCATTGAGTACTTTTGCGGTATTGGAGGGGTCAGCCCTATGCCTGATGGATCGAAAATCCTACAGTTTGGGTCTGTAGTCTTTGAAGACTCTGACACAACGGCAATCGTCTCATTAGCAGAAAGCCAATCGGATCAAATTGTTGCAGATGCTTTGCTACATCTAGAGAAGGCCATGAGCACACTTCAGCAGGTCGGCGGATGCTGTGACTCCTTCACCTTTCTGGCAAGGCAAGAATTTGTCGTTGAATTGTCACGAATAAAACCTAACAGCACATCAAGCCTGGAGCTTCTAACGTCACTCACAAACCCGAAACCCAGTCTCGAGGGTTTTAATCGCCGGGTACTGGACTCACTGAATGCACAATTCCTTTCTCTATCCTTTGCTCTTTATGCACAAGGTCATTGCGAGCCCTTTAAGCCTTTCTTTTTGGACACTCCCATGAAGCGTATCCTTCTCATAGGAAACCAGGTATGGGGCCGGTCTCCTATTGGGCCTTGTATACTCGCTTCTCCGGTGGGTTTGAGCTGTTTTGGGGAGATGCTTCAGCGCCGAGTCTTTGCCTTTCAGTACTTTGAAACTTTCGAACGCTCGAAAGTGTTCTCGGATTGTAATAAGAAGTTCGACCTGAAGGCTTCCCCTGAGGATTTGCTTGATACTTGGGGTCCTGGTGATTTCATCATGCCAAAAGATGACTCAGAAAACCTCCACGCAATATCAGTTGGTGGCGGCCTAATTGTTCCCACCTCTGGAGAAAACAATAACTTGCCTGCTCTACACTGGAGCCGCACATCGGAGTGCAACGCAGCATTCTCTTCGACTTTCCCACGCAACACAAAGATGGTTATCGGGTCAAGAGTCTCGATTAACCAGGCCTGCAGGATGACCCCACAGGAACAAGTTCAGATGGCTATTCCATGGCTGAAGGAACTAGGAACATTTCCAAGTTACTGGGAGGTGTCCGAAAGGCAGCTAGGACTTGGCTTCCAGGGCGGACAAAGCGCGGTAGGAATAGTCAATTTTGCGCAGACGTGGGTGAAGAGACTGGGCCAGACCAAGAAGTCCAACATCCTTGCCAAGAGATCCCTTTCCATCGCCGATCTAGAAGGACCTTTCGCTGTCCAGGTCAGCTTCTGTACTGGCATCGCACGACGGGTGCAGCTGCGGGAGCTCCTCGCCGATATCCTACCCGCTTACGTTGCTGATCTCGCTACTCAGCCCTGTTACTGGGGGAAACTCCAAAGCTGTGACATCCTGGAGATACTGCGACATGAAAACTTCAGAGCACACTATCAGAAGCTAGATCGTGAACTGCAAGCAGAGTTCGAGACACTTGCCATCGCCATCCTGTTTCTATTGCAAGACACGGGTGTGGATAGGAAGGGTGAAAACTTTGTTATTGGCTGCATCCCTCCAGGATTAGGTGCCCAATGCTTTAAAATCCCTATCAAAAAGGAGAGCCTCTGGGCCCGAATACTTGCCGACTCTGAGGACGTAGCGACCTTTGCTTACGTGGCGACGAGGTGCTTCGAAACAGACTTAGTCAAATGTCGAGGTCCGAAAAAGCCATGGATGAACACAACGACCCTCTTCTCGACAGCTGTATCGTTATGTCACGACAGTCTAGTCAAGGAGGGAATAACAGGGCAGCAAACAAGTTGGCACCTGAAGGATTCGGAGGCGTATCTTATCGGGCAGGCCGATACACCATTGCTTGTCCGAGTCTTTCGACCCAGCATCCAGGAAGAACCACGATTGCTGGTTTCGATGAGCACAATTATAGCTCCGTTTTTAAGAAGGTGGAGCAGGAAGCAGGGGTATAAGAGGCCGTGGAGGTTGCGAGAGAGCAGAGCTATAGACCATCAGCATCAGATGGCAGAGAGTGTTGTTGTGGCTGCTGAATTTGAGACTTCGTAATGAATAAATGACAACACGTAATTGGTTCTCATGTTTTTAATAAATCTTTTTTGTAACTTATTATTTCTGGGGAGTAAACGCGGTAATAAACTCAGAGTCCCAAAAGGGTCTAGTCCGATAAACCTTCGATAGGAAGGCAAAGCGGCTGTTCATGTCTTATGTTATAGATATCCCGAAATTGCATGAGAAAAGGTTGGAAGGATAGGTATATAGTCTTACTCGGGAAAATTAACCCACCACTGGAAAATGTGTAATGGTAAGTTCTATAAGGGCAATGACAATACGCGTAGCTTAACCTTATCCTATCTGCCGAGCCGACCGATCTATTGGTCACGTGCGAGTCTGGTGATGCCCCTCCCTTGCCTCAAGCATCCGATCAATTATATCATAATGTCAAAAAATAACCCCATCTCATTCCATGATATATTTTTCCTCACGCTCATGTCACAGATAACTTCAAGTTACACATAATCTCAATCTTGAAACCGTTTCATCCTCAAGCCATCGCCAAAACACCAATTTTCACTTTCCCCGCCTCAGATCAAACTCAAAAAGCAAAAAAAGCAAAAAAGCACACGACAACGCGTCATGCCATTGCCAGAACCACGCGAGCTCTCTCCCCGAGTCTGTGAGCTGGAAACCTGTAGCGAAACAGACAAAGATCTCCTCAAGCGCTGCTCCAGCTGCAAGGTCGTCTATTACTGCGGAGCATCCCATCAAACGGCTGATCGAAGCCATCACAAAAATGCCTGCACTATCATCAAAAAAGCACGCAAGGCGGTAGAGAAGGAGGAGCAAGAGCTCCGTGACCATCCGGGAGATATGTTCACGCCTCCAAATATCTTTGAGAACGGCGTTGGGCATTTTTGGGGTATTCATGAGACGCGTGCGTATATGCGTGCGCGATACCATATGGTCGATGTTCTGCTTCAAGTTTTCGGCGCCCCGGGGGGTAAGACCGATGCTGTTCAGGAGGCGCTGGACCATCTTCTTGATATGCTTCGTCTTTGTCGGGGCGATAACATGGGTGTGAGGGATCTTGTGCCGCATTTGTGCATCCGACTCAACAGGGATCAGGAAGCCTACGATTTCGTCAAGTGGTACGCAACTACCGGTTCGGAGTCAAAGTATGATTGGGGAGATATGGACCAGCCATACCTCGATATCAGGGATGCAGATGTTTTGGAAGAACCGCTGGAGACTTGGTCGAACGGGAAATATCTCAGCTTAGGCCACGTGGCGGCTGTCACATTGATCAAAGTGAGAATCCTGCTTGACTTGCAGTCTGTCCAAAACACCACACGGGCTCTCAACGGTACTATCCCGCCAGAGATCGTGGGTCTCATTCACAGTGAGCTCGTTGGCAGCGCTGTGGCGTCGCGTCCCGATATCCTTCTGGGCAGCACAGAGCATCTTTCTAAGCTTATCAAGAAGGTTAAGGGCCAGATTGTGAAGCTTTACAGATCTATGAACGAGTATAACCCTCACTTCTGGCGCTTGATGTTGAGCAGTCCAGTATCGGCCGCTTCGCAAAGACCTGGGATGTACTCGCATGAAACGAAGGAGGAAGCTTGCTTAATGATTGGGTATTGCCTTGCTTCTTGGGTTGAGACTCCTGGGGCATTTCAGTTGATGAAGGATTTGAGTCAGACTGTTTAGGGGATTGGGTGTTCGGGTCTTTGGGTTGCGTTAAGGCTGGCAGGCTGTATAATAGTCGCTGCATTACATCATTAAACTAGAAAACAAATTGCATGAGACCAACTCCAGACGGTAGCTATGCACGTAGTGTTTGGTCAGCCTGAGCTAAAGAAGTCGCTTGAAGGATGGTTAGGTTCCATGGGTCAAGTCTTAAGACTGAGTAGGTCTGAAGAGCTATTGCATCAGCCGGGAAGCGCCTTTATCTCAAGTTACCCTACCTTGAAGCCAACTATATGGCGTGGATTCAGAGGTCATGCCAGTGAAGCAGGAACATGTTGCATAGAGTGACCCTTTATCTTTGTGATCGCCACGAGTCATCCAATGACATGCCTGGTTTTTCTTTCAGCTTCAATTTGCGGGCGGCTAATTGTTGCTAAAAATATCTGAGCGGAATACTGGCGCGGTCTTGGCACAGAGGACAAATCCCCCCGCTTCTGAAATAACGAGATATGCTGTCTATGTGTAGTGGTAAAAGTTCTCGTCGAGCTATTTCCTACCAAGATCATTCGGACTCATTCCTGCGGCGCGAGACCAGATATCATCATTATGGCGACAGACGAAGAAGCTGCCGAAACAGGCAGCCTGCACGATCACCTAGACCAGCTAAAAATTGAAGATGCCGTCGATTCGGAGACTCAGTTAATAGGAAGGAGTGTAGAGGAGTCTCCAGAGAACGACGAAGAAAACAATGCTGGCAAAACCTCGCACTACACAGGAACATCCATCTACCTCGCGAGGCGCGAGTTCGTCCTTGAAACAGATGAGCCAGACATAGATAATGCTCAAAACGTTTTCTTAGCAAACGGGGATAATGAGATTCTGCGGCTTGATAAGCTTCCCTCTATGATCGACGACATGGATCTTATACAAACGCATGCCGTTGAGATTGTCAAGACAACAGATCCAATGACAAGCGAGCGAGCTCTCCGGTTTGGATACCTCAGCGATCAGGCAATAGACCTCTCGGAACTACGAGATAGATGCTACAAAGAGGTTCGGGCAGCTTTCATGGCTGCAGACGCTGCCTGTGACGATCCCGCAGATCTTGCACACGATACCGCTCCAGATGAGCCTGGCACGAACTCAGAAGAGACTTTAGCACCGAAAGGCAGAGCAGAGGCCAAGGCTGAGCCAGATAAAGCCTCTTACTGTTGCTTCATGGCCCTTACTATGGCTGCGCGCGTGCTAGAAGCTTCTACAGCAAAGGAAATGGCCCAGAAAGTCTGCAGTGGTGTTAATCTGGACGACCTCATCTTGAATATCGAAACACTCAAACCGCCGACCCAGAGCGAGCCATGGGAAGCTGATATTCCAGATAAGCCGGGGTATCATCATGTTTATGCACTATTGGGGTGTCTCATGGCTACTGCATACGTCAACCAGTGTTTCGCCATTGAGACTATTTATCTCGACCGAGCGATCAGTAACCTGGATATCGCAGTCCTAAAGATGCCAAACACCCCTTTCAAGGAATTTCGCCAGTATCTTCAAGACATACGTAAAGGCGTACAGCGATTACGGGTCTTCTTCCAACGCATTGAGATGGAAGATGACCCAAGGATAAACTCCGTCCTTTGTGCTATCTGCCTGGAACTCAAGCCTATCATCGGCTTCCACGATACTGAGTATCCATATCACAAGATGGACTTAACATGGGTTTGTAAAAGAGCTGTAATGAGGTGCAGAATCTGTACGTTGTTCAGAGACGCCACTGCCTCGATGTACCCGCTCTTTGACATGTCCTGGCCAGACATACAGGAAATCAGCTACAGTAACCGGTCCGTTGGTCGACGTTGGTTCGGCGAGTCTGAGGATGTTCTGGCTGATGTGGTGTGGGGTCAAAATGGAGCTCTAAAGATTGAGCTCGTTTCTTTTTATCTTCGCTCCGAAGAGCCCTTTCATGCCAGCTATGAATTGTACTGCTCCCCAGGTGAGTATCTTCCGGCCACAAAGGCTGGATAGTTCGCTAACATCTCTGAAGGAACTCCCCCTCCTTGGAAAATCATCGGTACTGGAACTCATGTCCAACCCGATGTCACGTCACCAGAAACCTGGGATATGATACGCGGCTGGATCAGAGACTGTATCGATGATCACGAGGCCTGCAAAGTTGTCAGCGAGGATCGGCCGTTTCCGACTCGTGTCGTGGCTGTTGGAGATAAAGACACGGAACCTCATTTGTTCATACCCAGCTCGGATGATAGCGGTCGATACATAGCTCTCAGCCATTGTTGGGGTGATGCGATGCCTCTCAAGACGACCAAAGACACCTTGGCTGAGTTTTGCCAGAGAATCGACTTTGTCCGATTCCCAAAGACATTCCAAGACGCCATAATTGTCTGTCGCAAACTCAACATCGAGTACCTGTGGATAGACTCTCTTTGCATCATCCAAGATGACGAACATGATTGGGCCGTTGAGTCTCCCAAAATGTGCGATGTCTATCAAAACGCTTATCTCACTATCGCTGCTGCCGCAGCACGTAACAGCAGCGAAGGTCTCTTCCACCCGCGGCCTTTCAGCGTTCGAAAGACCTTCCATACTGCCTCTAAGACTGACGACAAAGTTGACGAGGTTGAGATCTTCGCTAGGCCGTGGAGTTCACAGTGGCACTGGATCGACAGCATCGGCGACGGGCCATCGTGCCGTGACCCCAACCCACTCGAGAAGAGAGCTTGGACAATGCAAAAACATGTGCTATCCCGTAGAATCCTCCGTTTCACCGCTCACGAGCTAGTCTGGCATTGTCGCGAGGTGCATCTCTGCGAGTGTCGTCCAGGATCACACACAGGCAAAGACTCGCTCAGGCTCATCAACCTAGACGCCATGTATTCGGGTAAACAGTCTACCTCTGCTCCACGGATCCTGGATCCGTTTATTGTCTGGTTAGAGATCATCGGCCCCTTTACCAGTCGTGCCATCACCCGCGAGACAGATCGTCTCCCTGCTATCTCGGGGGTGGCTGCTGCACTTGCCCCGTTGATGAAGACAGAGTACATCGCTGGTATGTGGAGGGATAGACTTGAAACTAAGGTTTGTTGGCACGTGGAAAAGGCGGTTACCTCGAGGCATGAAGCTTACTACGCGCCAACGTGGTCTTGGGCCTCAGTCGTAGGCCCTGTCATTATCAATTACACCTTTCACATGTGCCAACTGCCACAAACAAAGGTTGTCGACGTACATCATACATTGGCGACCCCAAATCCTTATGGCAGCGTTTCTTCTGCAACGTTGACCATCACTGGCATTTTGTTAAATATCTCAGTGTCGCGACTGGATCCCCGCCCTGATGACGGGACACCTTTCCAGATACATCTCCACAATATCTCACTTCTAGAGACGGATATGAACCTATCAATGGAATGCGTAGCATTTCCAGATATCTTGACAGCATCGGAAGAGACTCCGGAGTTGGTGATGGGGGACACTATCTGTTTTCTACTTCTTGGCTGCAAGCCATACAGACAGGGGTTTGACATCATGATTGGAATCCTGATAAGTGAGGTTCCCACTGGTAAAGGGAATTCTGGGGGTACTGTGTACCGGAAGGTTGGCACTGGGGAAATTAAACTACGAAGCTGTAACGAAGACGAGCGCGAATTTAGGGGCGCAGCAGTTGACGGTCTCGCTTGGTATATGGCTAATCATCTTAATGCACAGGGCTGCATAGAAACGGTGACAATCTTGTAGTAGTATGTGGAATCATAAGTCTAATAGTGCATTACATTCTCAGTGGGAATTGGTTAGGCATTATGGTATAATGTCTAAGCTGGGAGTTAAATGTGTTATTTACAGTTGAAATTTGTGGCTAAGAGCTCATATCACCACAGAGAACTTGGTCTCCCAAGAGTACCTCCTTCACTACAGCACCGGCAACTAAGAAGTCCATCATTCTAACATATGCAATGCCGAGCCTTCTAGTAACAGTCTCAGGCGGTGTGACCCCCACAACGAGGAGACCAGAGTCCGCTTCTATCTCGTCTAAAGAACGATCGCTGCGGCTGATCCAGTCTATTGCAGACGATAATTCTGTCTCTGATCTTGGCTCATTTTCGCCTGTGGTGAGAACAGGCTGGCTGCTATCATTCAGAGTAGCCTGTGGCTTAAGGACCTGCGGTGACTCATTCCGGACTAACGACCAGGGCTTTTTTGGTCGGTCTTTTGGGTTGAGTCGCAGTAGGCGAATGTACCGAGTCCCTTCTGGGAGGTTATGCTTACCGTCTCGCTGATCATCAAGCACCATTCCTATATGGAAGCTGATTGAGCCCCGAGCGGTGGAGAAGTCAGGGTTGCGCCAGACCTCCAAAGCTGGATACTTTCCTTGACGCCGACTCCACTTCGTAATATCAATGTCCAAGGCCAGTCCGGATAATTTAAGCACTCGTACGTTTGCCATATCGGCAACAGAGCTTAAAGGGGAACTTGTATCGCTATTGTCCAACGTTGGCATGCTCGTCAATGGGTAGAACTGCCCATTTAGTCCTTGATACCATGCTTGGGGGCGGGGAAGCTTGAGATGCTTCGCATAGCCTCCACGATGTCTCCAATAGGAAAATGGGTTGAAGTCGACTCCTCCATGATGGCTGAGCCAGGCCCAGTGAGGCCATTGACGGAGAGTTGAGGAAGGAGAATTCAAGTCGCGCATTAGAGTAGGATTCATGTATGAGTGCCTCCAGAGCAGCGCTCTAAGGAAGTGCTCATCTTCGATCGGCATAGCATGGACGAACTCGACTTGGTATAGTTTGGACAGTCGAGCTTGTAAGCCCTCAAAGGCCCGGAAGCGGTCGCTAGGGAAAGTGAGGTTGCGCTGAGAGTAAAGACTGGCACAGGTCTGGTATGAATGCTGCAAACTATTTCGTGGGGTCGCTGTTGGTAGTGGGAGATCATACTGCGCCCATTGATCAGGAGAATCAAAATCAGGATCGAGCTCGTATGCCTTGGTATGGGGTTGGGCCCAACTTTCTTTCGTCGTCATCTCGCCGCAAACGAAAAAGACCTGTTGCTTGCCAAAAAACAATGTTCTTCTGGAAAGCAAATGCTCCTGCATCGTCCAAGCTCGTGTTTCCCAGGGAGATTCTTCCATGATCAGTCTGAGGCTCATTAATGGGCTAGCTATTTTTAAGCCTCCAGGTAAAAGTTCGAAATATTGGTCGACATTTCTTGGGGATTTGTCGCTGGACCCTGGCAATCCTCCCTCGACGCCTGACTCGAGCGACACTATGGTACAGACACTGCTGGAGTAAATCTGATCCATTTGTGAGATCTGCTGTGATTTGATGTCAGGTTTATCTTGAGGAATGCATAAGGCGTCAATCCAGATGTATCGCTCTCCCAGGCGCTTTGTGAAGCCGATAGCATCCTCAAAAGTTTTAGGAAGGTTTCCTTCGAGAAGAGCAATTGGCTGTCTATCCATTGGACGTACGTCGTCGCTCACATGATACGACTCGGTTACCAGCGCTTTCTCCTCAAAGGTGCGCGAGGCCGCGTCTCCCCAGACATAGGAGAGAGTGACGAAGGGTACGCAATACAACGTTTGCACAATTAAGCGGGACTCGACATCGATCAACCTTAAACATGACCGTGAAAGCCCATGCAAGCCGGGACTCAAGACTAATTGCTGCTCGTTACAAGATTGGTGTGTCTCTCGGCACGTTTTCAACCACGCGTTGATTCGCTGGTGATCTGCGTACTTGGGGTGAACGAATTGAACTCCCCCAAAGGAGATGTGACGATCGACATTCTGACCATTGATACGTGTTTGGATCCAGCCCATGTCCCACTGCTGCGGCAGCCAGAGTGCAATATTAAATTTTCCTCGGGCTGATTTCGAATCACTGGTCATCGATTGTCCATCCTGGAGGTTGTGGACGACCGCCTGGCAAGTGGCAACACAGCAGTTCTTGTTTCCGTCACGAATGGCCCTCCACAAAAAACGGCAGACAGGACAAGTACTCCTAAGGCTGAGATCCGTCAGGGAGTCGAACCGGAGACCTTTGCCGGGATGAGGGGGTTTAGCACCGGGTTCGAATGGCTTAAATAGATCTAGTACCTTTACAGCCTGGCAGACGCTGCAGAGGCGGGTACCAACAGCTTGCTCAGCGAGGGCATGCTCCAGTGCATCGTAATCACGTCGATAATCAACATCTAGACTCATGTCACGTGACATTTCGCGGCCAAATCCGGTTCGTAAGGTCAAGTATGCTTGGAGAATTTATGATCGAGAGGGAATGAGTTTTTGTAGACGGGGTAAGATAGCAGAAGCAACAAGAAGGGTAAAAGCAGATAGCGCTTCCAGGGAGTGACCGCGCTTCAACTGGGCTGATTACTGGTTAGCCAAGCGCCCACAAATCCTCCCTGGATTCCATACGCTGGTCAATTTTAGAACACTAAGAGAGCTACATATACGTGGTTGTCATAGGTAGATGGCAATAAGATAAACAGGCCCAATTTCTTCAGATATCATTCTCCTCTTTCTGCATCTCACGTATCTATTTCTACCTGAGTATGCGTTTCCCTTCTTACGGGAGTATGTTTCTGTAGGAAGCGGTCAGAAACCTCGCAAGGGGTGAAGGCCTAGACGAAGGTAAAACTGGCTTTTTTTCATATTAATTTGATATACTGCAGTACATCATCGGAACATCAAGCTAATGCATCAAATAATCCCAACTCACTCCAATGCTAGCGGATGAAAGCCGTGTTTGCTTACTGCTTAGCCACTAGCTGAAATCATTTTTACCGATCTTCGTCCTTCCTGGTCCCCATCCCACGCAAACCAAGGAGCCAGAGGAAAAGGAAAAACGCAAGTTTTCAAGATGAAAATAATTAATAGGAAGGGTTCGAAACAATTGACCATTGACTTGAATAACATGATACAATAAATGCTCTTGAAATTCCCCAAGCCTGCCAGGTTAACCTAGAGCATGCCACGAAGTGCCTCGGTTATGCATATCCTTGCCCAGGCCCATATAAAGACAACCGAGCCGCTCTCATTGGCACGTTCGCATTTTCAAACCCCTTAGCCCCCAAAAAGGTCAAGCATCCCCGTCGATCTCAACTATCTTTGAGATTAATCAAGCAGGATATTCTTACTAGCGCCGGCACTCGCCGTAACAGCTCAAGCGAAATCCGCATTCCTTAAAAGCAGGCTCAAAATCCGTCAACGCGTCTAAAACACCACATCATTGGCGTCCTCGTTTAACAAATCTCCGTCGTGCTTACGCCCAGATTAAAAAATGCGACAAGCGCACTGCAAGGTAAAGACAGGCTGTCTGACATGCAAGTAAGCAGAAATCAATCTCTGAAACACTAGTGCCCCCTCTAATTGGATGTCGTTCTAGAATTCGAAGAGTTAAATGCGATGAGAAAAAGCCCGCTTGTCACCGCTGCACAAGCACTGGTCGGAAATGTGACGGCTACGCGCTTATGCAGAACATCAACCCCCGCGAGGTGGCGCATGGTCGGATGCTGTTGCCGCCTGTGTCAGCTATTAATTCACAATCCTTGCTTCCGGTCGAAGAACGGAGGGCGCTTCGGTATTTTCACAGTGTTATTTCGCCGCGGCTGTCGAGCGCTAGGGATGGCTACTTCTGGACCCATCTTGTGATGCAGCTCAGCGAGTCAGAGGTCGTTGTGAAACATACCATCTTATCGATAAGCTCACTCTTTGAGTCGTCTGAGGGTAAGACAGTGGCGCCGTATATGGAGAGATTTGCGCTGCAGCATTACACAGCGGCCATTCAACGGCTCAAGACGATTCACAGTGAACCTCTTGTGTTACTCGTCTGTATCTTGTTCATTTGCGTTGAGTACTTGCTTGCCAATAACAAGATTGCACTGCAACACTGCCAACATGGTCTTGCTATTATGGAGAAGTGCAGTAATCCGTGGGCTCGACGGTACTTGATGCCTGTCTTTAGACGCATGACTGCTGTGCCCATGCTTTTTGGCCCCGAGGACATTGAGAGCGAAAGTATGCCAGCATTGACATACATGATACCGACCAAATTTTATTGCATGGAGGATGCACAATACATGATGGATGACATCTTCAACCGAGTGGTACGACTCTGCCACATGAGACACCGTGAAGTTGTCTTTGACATGACAGAAGAGTACAACAGCGTCGGCACGCATCTCCAGACCTGGCAAACGCTATTCGAAAAGCTCGAAGTGGATACGACATCTTTACTGTACCAAGCTCAAGAGAGATCATTATTTATGCGTCTCAAACTCTCTTATCTCGAGTTATGTGCCGACTTCCGCGCCGAAGAGCATATGGGTACATTTCGCCAGGTGCTGCAACTAGCAAGCTGGCAAAGTGAAAGGTCTACTAAACAGTCTACTTTCGAGCTTGCATACACTCCAATGCTCTTTTTCACAATAATGAAGTGTCCTGATCTGAGTATTCGTCTTCCTGCGCTGCGGTTGATGAAGAAATTGGGGTCACCGACGGAGGGTCTGTGTGAGAACCTTCAGATGATGACGACGAGTCGTGAGATTATTCAGCGGGAACATGGAGTGGAGATAGTAGACATTGAAAGTTAATTAAGTGACTAAGCGGTCGAAAATGATGATGCATAGCTATTACTTGACTACATTTGAAGCACAGACATTGCTCTGAACTTCGGCAGTTAAAATCTAACCGTTGAGTTTTCAGGTCATGACTCGCAATCATGATATGTCAAAACTCAATTTCTCGTTCCCCAGACCACACGCATACTTGTCAAGCCTTATAAGGTTCAACGGTCCCGCTGTCATTTGAGAGCAATACGACGTTGGAAAGGCTACTTATACCCCGTTAATGGCCGTTTTTCTCTTCGCCAGATCATTTTCACCCCTTCATTCTTTTTTACAACTCACCCAAAGTCTCTCTTTTAACATGAAGTTCTTCATTATTACCATTCTCGCCATGGCCTCAGGCGCCTTGGCCATGCCCGTTGCAGCTCCCAGTGGCGGAACCATCAATTACGAAGGCTTGAAGGGCGTTGGGAACACGAACCCCCAGCCTTATAAACCCCGTCCTTGCTTGCCTAGCAACCAATGCCGTGGAAAGAACTAAGGCCGCAGCACTAGAGATTGAGTAAGTTTATCAAGATGAAGCGCTGAGCAATCGTGTCCTGACAGTGCATTATCAGACCAATGATTCCACGGCGTCACTTGCATCTAGGCCTGATGAGACAACGTGGATATAAATGAATCTTATTATTCTGGGGTGGAGGCCGTGGAAACTTTACTTAACTCCTTGTCCACTTCTAGGTGCGACGATTGATCTTTTAGGCTAATTATACCTGCATACTCGATAGAAGTCGAACTCCGAGGAAATCTTTATTAATTTAAGTCCTTTTCGAGTCACTGTTAAATATACATTTGCTATCGCAACGGGCTATGGCAGGGTCTAGCGAAGATAATATTATATTGAAGCCATATTTATTTAAGATTATTATTAAGATCTATATTATATTTAAAATTATTATATTAAAAGAGAAGTAATACTGAAAATTACGTCGCCGTCACTCCTTCCTCTCCTCCAGAAATCCTTGCAGATGCGTAAAATCATATAGTCTAAAAGCGGCAACGCAGGCAGTGAGGGCTCAGGGAGCAAGGACTGCTTAAAATCTCAACATAGCAAAGAGAGCTCTTCCCCCGCTTCTAGATGATGAGGGTTCTGGCTCGGAGGACATTGGTGATGTCCACGAAGGCAGCAAGCGTCACACGGTCTCAAAATCCACTTTCTATTTAGTCCGCAGTACTGCCGCTAGTTCTCAGAGCTCCTATAAAAGATATTAACTAAATGCCTATGGGTAATATATATATAGTCTAATACTATTAATGTTACGATTTAACGGGTAAAAGCGCTTACGTCACGTGTTCCCCACTTATTTTCACCAATCACCAAGTGACTCACGCTTCACCCCGGGACATATCATGAGCCTCATCAACTGACTTATGATATAGACTTATGACTTACTGTAAGCCTGGCTTACTTCCTTGTAAGCCACCTAGTATATATATATTTATTAAAAGCACTAGATAGATCTTAGCTCACTAGCTATCAATAAAACTTCTTTATATTAATTAAGCCTAATATGTATTGAATCTACCATTAAGAGATGTAATACTTTAATAAGCTCAGCACCATGCCCTATGCTATCTGCTAATAATAAACTTAGTACGGCTTAGTTTAATATAGTTAGATTAAAACTGTTATATGTTGATAGCTTTTATTTAGACTGTACTGCGTAATGCTAAGTAATATAAATGTAATATCTGCAAATATTAACCCTGTTTACTAGCAGGGCATTACTACTAACCTTTAAGGATAACAGCCTGCTGCACCTGCCAATATTGGTCAGGTCAACCATCTGCTAACTAACTAAAACATAGAAGATACAGACGACTTGTCCCAGAGTTCTAATAATTCGGAAGTTAAATGACTTTGCGAATAACTCAGGAATATCACTAATGAGATAAACGAAATGCGCCAGATGCTAGAAGAATTTACTGCCTTGTAATAGCGGCAGAATTAAAGTAATAATAACACCTAGTAGGAAATATATAATCTGGCCTTAGCAGCTAATAATAAGAGAGACCTAGGAGAAATCCTTAAGCCTAGCCTGCCTAAGTACTTTAATAGGACTCTAAGTAAACTACCTATATTCCTTATATAAAGCTGAGCTTTTATTATATACTACCTAAACCAGTTTTGCAATAATTCTGCTAAAGTAATGTATATGGCAGGAAGACTTATTAAAACTGCAGCCTAATGGTTCTAACTTATTATAGATGACTATATAATAAACCCATCTTATAAACTATAACTATAAACTGCTTTACTCTTTAGAGAAAATGGATATTATGAGATAGAGGAAGCGCTTAAAATGGCTTTTAGAACTATTAATAAAAAAGGCCAGGCAGAAAGAAAAATCAAAATACTTAAATAGACCGGATTGGCATCTACCCTAGGAGTTAAGTTCTTATAACTTATAAGTAAGTTACCCTAGGACTAAGATATATTAATGTTATTTTTCTTTAATACGCTTAAAGAACCAGTCTAATAAGAACTATAGGAAAAAGATTGCCCTAGAACACTGGTTAAATATATTAATATGGCAGTTAAGATCGATGACTGATAGTTCGCCTGGAGAACTTGTAACTTATGAGGAAACAAAGGATAATAAGATAATAAACCTTGCTACCCTGTAAACCAAGGGAAACCCCAATAAGTTAATACATAATACAGTACTGAATCAGGACTAATGTATATTGGAATGACTAAGAAAGATAAGTCTAAGATTACTTATTAGAACTGTAGTAAGAAGGGCCACTATGACTTAGAATGTAAGAACCCTGTTAAGACTAACTAAAAGTATAGACCTGTTCCTGAAAGCAAGAAAATTAATACCACTAAAAAAGATAATAAACCTT
>JABSSZ010000526.1:0-59873 GCA_013755755.1 Fusarium sp. NRRL 25184 | reverse complement strand
TCACCCATGCTATACGAAGTCAACATCCTTGGAAGAGAAGCTGAGTAACATATCGAGGCCTGAACATGTCGGATTCAAGGCGGTTCGGGACGATCGACTATGCCGAGTTCTCCCTACTAGCTACGGTCCGGCAGCTAAGCTCAGACTGTATGTACCGAGGCAACCAACAATGCACTAATCTCGCCAAACTGCCATACAACGTGATTTTGATTCAGCTTTTGTCTTGTGCTTTGACAATCACGTTATGTTGCCTGTTCGTCATTTGCTTTGTTGATTCTTCTTCTGAAGAAACCATAATGTGCACTCCTTTTATTTGAAGTGATGATATCTCGTTTAACTCGACACTCCAGAGGCCATTTACGAATAAAAGTGACAACTCATTGCTCAAGACATACTAATCTCGCAAGTCTGCTGAGCAATTACGATACCATTCAAGTTATCAAAGCCAATCAACAGTTGTCATGATGGACAAACCCTCAAACCCTCAAAACCTCAGCGTGAAGCAAGCCACACATCATGAATGACCTCAGCCTCCCCCACCACAGCCACTTCGGGGTAAGAGACGGGACTCGACCTATGGCGGGGAGCCGAGAACGGGAGGGGACGGCTTTCAGCGGTTGGGCCATTAGAGAAAGATTCCGAGCTGTCTGGAAACACGGAATCCCAAGTCCGTAGCGTTGGGATAAGAATACATACAATCTTCTCAACAATTGTACAGCGTCTCTCTTGCTTCATCTTGGCTCCCATAAACCACTCAATCTCTCCCTTGACAGTGTCTACTGTCTCTTACACGTCAAAGTCTTGTTGGTATCTCAACTTCTCGGAATCGGCACTATTCCGCAACAATCGATCATCTTTCCGAGGGGCCTCATTGGTTTCTCAGTCTTCCCTTTTCCTCGTCCTAATGCCCGTCATGTCGATTGACAAACTTACACCTTCTGCTGCGGCACCTCCCTCTGATGATAATGTCCTCTGGAGGCATTCGGATCCAAAGTCCACTCACATGTGGAAGTTTCTTGAGCACGTGAACAAGAAGCATGGGTTAAGTCTCGATGGTTACCCAGCACTATACAAGTGGTCTATCGAGGAAGTTGCTCAGTTCTGGGAGGAGGTTTGGCATTTTGCTGGTGTTACGGCTTCAAAGCCTTTTGAAGAGGTATGAAGCCAAGCTGTGAGAGGGGCGTCTCAAGTGAGAGGCTCACGAGGCTCAAGATGAGCTTAACGACTCCAGAACTCAACTAAACACCTCTGCAGGTCCTTCCTCAAAATGCTCCTATGTACCCACGACCAGACTTCTTCTCGGGCTCACGTCTTAACTTCGCCGAAAACCTCCTCTTTCCCGCAGCCTCTCCACTTCCCGAGCCCACTGCTCCAGCCGTTATCACTGTTACCGAGTTACCAAACTCCACAGTGACTACTTCATGGGCCGAGTTGCGCGAGGCAGTCCGTCGTTGTTCTAATGCCCTGCGTACAGCTGGTCTTAAGCCCAATGATGTTGTTGCGGGTTTCGTCTCAAACCATGTTGAAGCGCTGGTTGCTATGCTTGCTGCCGCCTCAGTCGGCGCCATTTGGACTGGTATAAGTCCTGATAACGGCGTCTCAGCTGTGCTGGACCGCCTGAACCAGATTGCGCCCAAGGTGCTATTTGCTGATAACGGCACAGTCTACAACGGCAAGGAGTGGTCTAGTGTAGCAAAGACGACTGAGATTGTGGCTGCGTTGAAGGACAAGGGGCTTGAGAGAGTAGTTGTGATTAACAACATCAGTTCTGGTGGACTTGGTCTGGAGGAGCTTGAGAAGCATGGCGTGTTGGCTGTTGATTACGCCAAGATGCTCGAGTCTGCTTCTGAAGACCCCCTGAAGTTCGAGCAGCTTCCTCCAGCTCATCCCCTCTACGTTCTCTACTCCAGCGGTACAACTGGCCTCCCTAAGGCCATTGTTCATACAGCTTTGGGTACGCTTCTGCAGCACAAGAAGGAGCATCTTCTTCACTGCTCACTCGACTCCTCATCTCGTATGCTCTACTATACGACTACATCCTGGATGATGTGGCACTGGAGCATCGGAGCTCTTGCCGTGGGCTCTACCATCATTGTCTACTCTGGCTCTCCTTTTCGCCCCCATGGTCATCTCTCACTCCCGCGTCTCCTCTCTGACCTCAAGGTCACTCACTTCGGTACCTCAGCCGCTTACCTGACTGCACTAGAGGCCAATAACGTTTACCCTGTCCATGATGAGTCGATTGATCTTTCAAACCTGCAGGCTATTTACTCCACTGCTTCACCTCTCCCCCCATCGACCTTCAAATTTGTCTATGAAGCCTTCCCCAAGCATATCAACCTCGGCTCGATTACCGGCGGAACAGACATTATCTCACTATTCGGAGCGCCTTGCCCACTACTCCCTGTTCGCGTTGGCGAGATTCAGTGTGCTGGTCTTGGTATGGCTATCCGTGCTGTTGACTCCGTCACGGGCGAGCCCATCCAGGCCGACGAGCCAGGTGATCTTGTCTGCATCAAGCCTTTCCTTTGCCAACCCCTGACCTTTTTTGGTCCTAGCGGCGAAGCCAAGTATCAATCAGCGTACTTTGAGAGATTCGAAAACATCTGTGGCGTTGAGGGCGCAGTATGGCATCACGGAGATTTCGTCAAGATTCCTGACCCTGCAACCGGCAGTCTTGTCATGCTTGGACGATCGGATGGTGTGCTAAAGCCATCAGGGGTGAGATTCGGCTCAGCCGAGATCTACAACATTCTCACGCGCTTCTTCGCCTCTGAGGTCGAGGATGCAGTTTGCATTGGACGCAGGCGGGAGACAGACTCAGACGAGACTGTATGTCTCTTTGTGGTGATGGTACCAGGACATGAATTCAGCGATGATCTGCGCCTAAGGATCAGGTCCAAGATCAAGTCTGAATTGAGCCCTCGACATGTACCTGGCGTCGTGGAGGAGTGTGGAGGCGGCGTCCCCAAGACTGGCAATGGAAAGAAGTAAGTCTACCCCTTAAGAATATCCGTAGGATGTGTGATGTTAACATTCATCGTAGGATTGAGGTCGCTGTGAAACAGATCCTTTCTGGCATGAATGTCAAGACCAATGCCAGTGTTGCAAACCCTGAAGCACTAGATTGGTTTAAGGAGTGGGCAAAAACTCATTAGAGGAGTCCAAATAGTTTGGGGAGTTACATCTTCGGCCGGAACTAGATAAAACATTGTCTATGGGATATAGGAAGGCTACATGGGTTAGATACGATGGCGTCGACAACGAAGTGACTGGCTGATTTCTGGTTTCGCAAGCACACCTCCTTACTGCTCAATCTCTTACACGAGTGCCGCCTGTGCTAAGATTCTTTCTGTCATGGGGACGCAATATCACCGTGTCGCCTGGCTCTAATGAGACGAAACCTAGCTCCTGTAGGTTAATATGAGTGAATAAAAAGATCAGAGCTCAACAACATATGCATATTACAGTATCCAAGCACAATGACAGAATGAAGTTGACAAGAAATCATTTCTCATTACTAATGCTATTCTCCAGGTCTATGGTATATCCCCCATGCATTGCGCGCATATATCCCTTAAAACTCCACCCATGACACACATAACGACACTACGTAGTTTCTTCAGACCTCAAGCTCAAAAATGTACGCTTCGCTTCTTCTGAACCTTCTTCCGCTTCTCTTCGTCCTTTCGACTGCTGAAGAAGCCACTGACACTTGCTGCCGCCGGTCCAGCATAGGGACCCTGCAGTAGACCACCCAAACCATGACGTTTCTTTCCGTTCTCATTGGGGCCTGGCTGAGCTTGCGAAGGAGGAGGAGCAAAGCTTGGCTGAGGAGCGCCATACGGTGTTGGTCCAACACTGTTAGGTCTTTGGGGCAGATTGTTTGGGGGATTCAGTGCGCCTGACGCAAACTGCGGTCTTGGAGGTAATGGTGGTGATGGGTGACCCGGGCTTGTGGGACTCTGGAAGTCTTGCCCAGCCATGCCGTATTCTCGACGGAGCCTTTCTGTTTCTTGTTCGACCTCAGCTTCTCTCTTCCGACGCTCTTGCTCCTCAGTCTCAAGCATCTTCTGGATTCTCTTGCGTTCCACCTCCTCTTGCGCTTCACGCTCACGTCTTTTGCGTTCTTCTTCTGCGACCATTGCTTGTAGGCGCCGTGTTTCCGCCTCGACCTCAGCTTCTCGCTGGGCTTGGTTATTGGACTGTTGTGGGGATGCTTGTGCACGAGAGGGTGACGATGGACGGTTGTTATTGAGAGCACCCGCCATTGTTGGGCCTGTCGAGGAACTTGCTGCTGGGCGAGAGTTCTGGCGACGCCGACCATTAGATGAGGTTTGGAGGTGGAAAGGATCCTGGCTAGGGTTCAGATATAGGTCCTTGATGGTCTCAGCGCTCATAAGAAGAGCAATCTCAAGACCTCTTCTATCCTCGATCTCAACGCGGGCCATGTTGGGTTCATAGATGGTCAAAGTCGAGTCATGCTTGGCGCGGAAAAATGCCACCGTAATATCGGGTTCCTTGCTCTTCTTCCCACCCACATTTCGTCCTGTCATATAACATGTCATATCCTTGCTCAGACGACCGTCACGTTTCCAGCGAAACACAACCTTGGGAACCAACTCGGCCAGAGACGGACGATCCTCCTGGTCAATCTGGCTAGCACTGGGTAGCTTAAAGGATCTCTCGGGAAGCTCAAACTCCCAAGCACCCGTCTTTCCCCAACTTCCCGGTTGTTGCTTGACGGGTATAGCCTGATCGGGGTTGTACAGCGAAACCGCAAAACTATCTGGGATGATAGGTGTCTTGGGCGGCGGGTTTCCGTTTTGCGAGCGGATTTCAGCGGCAGATAGAGTGGGCGCTACCCAGTCAGGCTTGACATCGACCTCTGCATATATCACAGATGTGTTCTGAGAGTCGAATATGCCGAGCGCATATTGGCCATTGGCTTCGGATGGCGACGGTCGCTTGATGAGGTACTCGGGCGTAGGATCTGATCCATTGTGTGTGAAGTAGAGAATATTATTGAGTGGATTCTCTGAAGAGGTCTTGAAGCGATATGTCGGGAGGTTTTCGTCAAGCATCTTGCCAACTGTATTGGTTGTCTAGAGCTCAATGCGATTATTGACTTGGTGTCGCAGAGCTAGGTAATACTTGGGATGACGTCGTAACCCGTCGGGTGTAACACAAGAAGTATAAGAGGGTATAAGTCGTAGGAAGTGAGTCGCTTGCGATTCAGGAATGGCTCGAGTAGGAGTTCGAGGAAGAGAGATAGTTATACGAAGTTGCAAGGAAAAGTCCAACAGACAAGACAATTGCGCGGCAGGCTGAGACTTGGAGGCGGGGCTGCCTTGAAGCAGATACAGCTTGTGACTGATTGGGAAGTGTCACAAGGACTTTAAAGACTTGGCTGATGCCCGCGTATAAAGACAATCAGATAAAAAATAATAAGCTTGGATTTAAGGGAATGAATTATTCTCGAATAGCACACAAACAAAGAATATTCCTGTACTTAACTTATTTATTTACTATGTTACTTGCTAATTGAAACTACGAGTGCTCAGTCTCGCATTAGTGACGTACCAAATCCGCCCAACGCCACAACCGATACTTAAAGAGGCAGTGCAGATTCTGTAGTGTTACTATTCTAGTCCTGCTCCCTGTCACGTTTATATATCGGATTGCGACTGTCCGAGGACTGGCCTCAGAGATCGGCTTCCAATGGCGACACTGCCAATGGGTGATGCTGAGAGCATTAATCATATTCATCTCCTTTTAAACGCGCGTCCAATAAGGGACAGATCACTTGAGCCTCGTCCTTTGCGTCAGCCTTGGCCCTGATATTCCATTCCATTGCGTACCTATACAAGTATCGCATTATCAAATATACAGGGTATGATTTGTTATTCAAGAGAACTGGTACTCTCTACTCATCTCCTTGTCTAATAGACTGCGAAAGCGCCGTGACATGTCTAAAATTCCAGATGCTAGTCCATGCTTACTGTGGTGTAGCATTCAAACAGTCCCAAATGCATCAACCATCGTCCCTGAACGCCTTGTATCCAATGCAAATTCAAATGCCATTTCCATTTTGGTGCGCCCTTTTGTGAATTTCATGTCATAGTCCACCTTTAATGATGCAAGTAGGTTCGGCCTCCTCTTCTCCCCTTAATTGCAAATGTGTCCTGGTCATGCGTAGCTATCGTCCCCGTTCCCCAGGAACCCTCATGCCAGATCAACGACACAAAATCTGAACTTGACCGGGCAGGAGTGATCGTAGTAGTTATATGTAAGGCCCCTACTTTGGGCGCGTGGCCACACAACCATCTCATCAGACCCGTCGGTTGCATTGTTAATGAACCCATGCGTGCTGAGCGATGTGATCAGCCAATGGTTCGTAGCTCTATGCACAATCTTGCGCTTATTCGTGTATTCGTATCGCATCATATCGATCTTGCAAGTTGTCTTCAATCAAGGTCGATTTTCGAAAGTTGTCGCAAGTGCAATGGTCACCGCATTGCTTTCGGCTGAGCGTCAACTTGCCAACGCCAAACCCTCCACATGTCCATGATCCAGCTGTGGTCAGCGCTATGCAGGAGGCACATGGCTTGTTGCGTTTTCTTCTTCGTCTGCTGCAGGGGGCCCTCGGCGCCTTCGTTGTCTTCGACGCTGATTTTGGAGTCGTGGTCGACAGCATGGGTACCAACAGCAAACGAAGCATGCGACAACCAGGCCGATGGCGAGACCGATGAGAAAGCCACGCATAATTTTCTCCCCATTAGAGCCTCCCTTGGCGATGCCCATGAACTTATCGCGAAACAGGTCATCTGCAAATGAATCTGAGGGATAGACATTTCCCGTGGTGCCTGAAGACGAAGACTGATCGGTCTCCGGCGATGAGGAGTGGTCGCCGCGGGGCATAAGAGCCCATAGTGGTGAGGCAGGCATGATGCCGAGATCGGGATCTCACCAGGCCAATACGGAAGTAAGCAAGTGAATTGGACGAGAATTAAGCTTAAAATTCTCTTGATATGCTTGGCCGATCGCAGAAGTGAGAGTAAGCTGTGACACCTGAGGAATCGAGGAAGTGGCAGTTGTCGCTCATATGTCCGGGTGATCCGAAAGTTGAACCGGAGCGGCAGGGACGGTGTTGGGGGATCGACGATAGACAACCGGAATAGTATTTTATTGGAGTATTGTTGAGAAATGGGATAAAGTAGAAGCCAAGGACCAGATAACAGATTGAATAAAAATGCGGAGAAGAAAGATGATCGCAGTAGTTCGTGAATCGAGTCGTCAAAGATGAATATTGTGAACCGCCAATAGCTCAATGTGATGCAAGGTGGAGATGAAGGTGAAAGTAACGACAGTGATCAGCAGCTTCTCAAATGTATCGTTATCATGAGCAAAGGATCACATTCCGCGGGACGAAAAGGGTTCGAAGTGAAAGAATCGGCGTTTGATTTGTCTCCGGCAGAATAATCAACTTGCAACAAAACCAAGATAGAAAATCTGGAGATTGAAGAAAAGTAAAGTCGTAGAGACTTGGGTACGTGTGCCTGGGGGTTGGGATTGAGGAAACAGCAGCTTCACCTTCCGCTAAAACGCTCAAACAAATCGGCATGGCCCCTCTTTCTCCAAAGAATCCAGGCAATCCACGCAGGGAAAAGAAAATGGACAATTTGAGTGGGAAGCGCAGGGAGTAGGGGACTTCCCGTCCGGGGTGCACCTTCCGTTTGGGCTTTGGGGTGAGTTTGTGGTTTGCTCACTTTTGCTATGGGCTTCTCCCGTCCCCGAGGGTGCTGATTCTCCCTTGGTCCTGACTCTGACTCCCTTTCAGTTCAGGTCTTTCTTGAAATTAATGTGATTTGTCTTACATGCTTTGAATTAGGCTGTTCTGTCCTTTCTTTCTTTTCTATACCTTACTGCCTACCCGTTGGCTTGAGCCGGGGGGCAAGACGTTGCGGGTTCAAACAGCCCATTCTTTTCAATGCTGAAAATCCACAAGAACGTCAGCGCCAAGAGATGATTTACAGGTCAGCTCCTAGATAATCGTGAATGTATTCAAAAGACAAACAATCATATGATGTTCCTGATCAACTCCAAAGAAGTCTTTTCACAACTGGCGTGATCGTTACACAAACCCTTCTCATTGGAAATGCCGTTTTCCTCATCCTTGTCTTGCCCAAGGTTAATCTTCTAACCCTAGTCACTTTCACTGCGGACCCCAACACGTCATGCCAATAGCGGACTCCGAGTCGCTGCTGGTTGGCCGGCCCGGCTTTCAACGCCCCCCCGCAGGCCCGAAACCGCGGGGTGGCTGATAAAGTCGGGGGAGATATCCCGCAGCCTAAGGAAAATGACTCGATCGCATAAATAATGTCCGACCTTGTCTATCTCTGACATTGGAGAATCTTGGGGTCATGAGGCATCAGTCGCAGATTTATGGACATCATCTCTTTCCAATTGGGCACATAAAAACGATCCATGCAAGAGACTGGTCTCGACACGTCGGCTAAATATACGGTACTTGGGCTCTGATTGTCGAGAAGCTTATCTTATGCTTATTTCTAGACACCCAAATTCGGATAAACGATCCGTCCTCACCGCAAGACTCTTACATGGTCTGAGGGAAATGGGAATGGAACGCAGGAAAGTTGATATATATGAGCTAGTCTCTGTCCTATAAGCCTTAAGACTACGTGACTAGTTTTGGCACCTCAGCTAAAGGTCAGAAGTTTTCTTGCTCCTTAAGGATAAGCCGAATCTTCCCACTGTGAAGAACGTAATTAATATTGCATCCGTGAATCCTATCACTGACAATTCTCTTTACTACTTCATGGAATCCCTTTCCCCTTTACAACAATTCAATAGCTGATTTCAAGAAGAACCGGGCACTTGCCGGGCACATATCGAGACCATGGCAATGAAGCAGAGATTTAATGTATCTATTCACATATTGAATCTGTTTGAAGAGCAGTCCAATGACGCGAATTGGGGTGTAGTTGACCATCAATCCAAATAATATCGAAAGTGCTCTTTACTTTCTTTTGAACGAGAAGCTCTGAAACCTCGTTGTGGGTATACATTCCTGAAAACCGATATATACAAAGCGACCACCTGTTGACGTCCAACCTTAGGAACTGGTGCAGCACGCAGGTGCTTCAACTTCTGTCCCTTAATGCACAGCTCTACTATTAAAGCGTCGGTGAATGAGAACATCGCAACGATTCTGTCCTGCCGACGAAATTCTTTGACAATCTTCCACTGGCGTTGTCTCCTTGTTGTGAAAAGGAACGGCTGTAGGGGGCGTAATGGGTTGAAGCCAAGCAGGAGGATGTCCGGAAACAGCCCCAGAATTCGAGTTCAAGATCTCTGTCAATTCTCAAGATGAACTAATAGAAGCAAGGTGTTTGCAAGGCCATAAGCAAGAACCTGCGTGCCAGGTGGTGTTTAGGCTCTAGAGAAGGCGCTGTCGTGCAACTGAGCTTTCAGTGTGTATATCGTTGCTTCTTGACCTCCTTTCAAACCGTTTCTCTGATGCAGCATTCGCTCGGCGATTTCTTTGTGGCCCGTATCCTCGACTGGAATGTAGCACTCAATCGGACTCTCGTGTGTTCTCACAGGTTTCATGTCACGAAGAGCGATTGACATGACATTTCGGCGCTTGTGCGTTGTAGCTGGGCGTACATAGGCAAGGTCACCGGAGAACATTTTTAACTTGACAGGGGTTTCTAAGATATCGCAAATGGGATAAAGATACGAGAGACGTGGCTCATTCTTGTAGGAGAGGGGAAATGGCGTCTAGCTGAGGAGCTGACCTATTGTCAACTGCTTTGGGATATGCGTCTATAGAGACTCGACACTTGGGCCACCAAACATCAGTATCGCCGCCATGATTCTTTGTTGGTAAAATTGTTGAATAGACAAGTCACTGCTGGACTATATCTCATTGATTCTCTCAGGAGGCCCAGCTGCGTACCGATAATTGTGCATCGTACCTATGCATGTATGTATTGTAATGAAGTTTTAATATGAAGAGCAACTGGCAGCATTGAAGTCAAATAACACATTCAAAATATACTTCAAGTTACAATTAATAAATGCTGTTTCATGCTATGAAACAAGCCATTAGATTTTATCTGTTGAACCAACAAACTGCCGCTTATTAGCCTCTCAGGCTGCTTGATGCATCGTTCCACCTGCTCGGATCGATTTTCACGTTGAGTCAATGTTGACCAGAGCCTGCCCCGGCATGTATGGCTCTGATTTGTTTTGGTTGAGGGGTGAAATGCTCGAGCTTGAGGTAAAGACTCTCGAGGAAGGACTTTGCGGCTAGAATATCCCTTTCAGTAGATCCCCTGTCGATCAGACCTATTAAGGAATTGTTATTGATAGACAGGACAAGCAAGGGCAATGTTTCCCCGACGTATGACCACAACCAATGTTTGAGTTACATTCGCGTTCCTCCAGATCCTTTATTTAACGGACAATTTAAATCCGCCGTATGTCCACAGACCAAGTAACAAAAAGCGATGCACCGAAATCTGAAGCAACGGAGCTCCCATGCTTGGACACATCCGTCTAAGCGCGCATCCTTTTTAGGTGCACGTCACAACAGATTTGGAACATTGCAATCAATTGGAGAAACAGTCTAGCCTAATAAAACCAAACACTTGAACCATCAATGCCCGTTTTCTTGTAGAACCTAGAATGTAGAATGTAGATCCTGACAACGGGGAGTAACCAGGATCTCGTCCCACAATGGCCGGGCCGGGCAGGGCAGGATGCTTGACTTTATAAACAGATAAACTCCTGCCTCTGGTATATCCTGCTTGGGCTGCGGAAGAGTGATCCTACAACATCATTAAAATGCGCTTCTCGTCTATCTCGACGGCTCTTCTAGGTCTCATCGGATCGGTCAGTGCTTTCGGTGGCATTGCTCCTGATAGTAGACAATTCAGAACCTTGGAGCGCCATGGCCTCACTGTCTTCAAACATGCCGCTACCAATTCGAAGCTTGAGTATGTGACCAATTCAGGAATCTGCGAGACGACACCTGGTGTTGGTCAATACTCTGGATACTTGTCTGTCGGTAAGTCTGACCATACTTGTTACCCCGATGTCCTTGCTAATAGAATTGATACAGGGAAAAACCATAGCATGTGGTTCTGGTTCTTCGAAGCTCGTCACAATGCTGAGAAGGCCCCCCTCGCTATCTGGCTCAACGGCGGCCCTGGATGTTCCTCAATGATAGGTCTCTTCACAGAGCATGGACCTTGTCACTTCGTCAATAATGACACTGAACCAACTCTCAACCCTCATTCCTGGAACGAGTACGCGAACATGCTCTACATCGATCAGCCAATCGGGACTGGCTTCAGTGTTGGAACTGAAGATGTCAACTCAACAGCACAAGCTGCTCCTTATATCTGGAAATTTATGCAAGTCTTCCTGGACCGATTTCCCAAGTATAAATCCAGAGAGTTTGGTCTCTTTACACAGTCTTACGGTGGACACTATGGCCCTGAATTCGCCGACTACTTCCTCAAGAAGAATGACCAAATCGAGAAGGGTGATGCTGAAGGCTACAAGATTGATATGGTAGCGCTGGGCATCAACAACGGCTGGATCGATCCTAAGCGGCAGTTCAAATCCTATGCAACATATGCCAACCGCAATCCCTACAAGCAGATTCTTGACAACAAACTTCTCACTCGTTTCATTGACGCCTACAATAAGTACTGCCTACCCGTCATCAACAACTGCACCCAACTTGAGGGTCAAGATGATGAATGCGCAGAGGCTGATGATGCATGCAACACCCAAATGTACACCAACCTCGAGATTGCAGGCAGAACCGACTTCAACGTTTATGATGTGCGTATCGGCAGGGATGATGTTGACCCGCCGGAGACTTTCCTTGAGTATCTCACACGGGCCGATGTTATGGATGCGATTGGAGCCAACACCCGTTTCGCCGAGTGCAGTGACACAGTTTACGCAAACATGGCGACGACGGGAGATGGTCAGTACCCCTGTAATGGCAAAACTAAAGATTAATGCTGACATGGTACAGGTGCGCGTTCATATGTCGGGCCTTTGGCAGACGTTGTGAAGCGTGGTATCAACACGCTTCTGTGGGCTGGAGATACGGGTAAGTGGGAAGTTTGTGACACAAGTAGAACAGAAACTGATTTACATCTAATAGATTGGATCTGCAACTGGGAGGGTGTCCTATGGGCTTCTTATGCGCTCGAGTGGCCAGGCCAGAAGAAGTTTGTAGCAGCGCCCTTCAGCAATTACACGGTCAACGGCACAGCCCATGGCCGATACAAGACGGTAGAGAATCTGTCCTTCCTCAAGGTTTGGGAGGCCGGACATTCAGTACCATATTATCGTGAGTCCCCCTGACATCGCCCAAGATTACTGGCTGACAACAGAACAGAACCTGAGACTGCATTGCAAGTGTTCAAGCAGGTTATGCAGAAGAAGCCGATTAAGGGGACATAATGAGATAAGAGCTCCGCAAAAATGATGTTTCGTTTAAGGTAGACGGAACCCTAGAACCACCAGGTCATGGTATTCGTAATGCATAATATCATTTCAATGTTTCATGCTTGTACCACCAGACCCCAACCATTGAGCATTTTGCATTCTAGACATCCTGCCTTGTTCTCGTAAATTCATGTTTACATGCAGTTAAGATACAAAAGTAAATCGTACGCCAAGGTCGTACAGACAAATAGACTAGTGAATATGTAAGATACATTCCAAACTCCCCGTGCCATGCGGTTCCTTTGCTTTTCGTTTTCGTTACTGTGGCTTAACCTTTTCAAGACGTAGATCATTAATGACCATGTACCGGCTGAGAGTGATCCAGCCATAGCGGAACCAGACCATCTGGCTTCTGTGCGCTTGGGTCATGGCGCTCCAAGCAGTGCCATAGGCACCACGACCAACGAGCTGGTTCATGAAAACCAGACTTTCGGGCCGCTCCTTATCCTGGTCCTTGATACCAATGGATGAGAGTAGCGTGGGAATAAAGTCCATGAAAGCAGAGTACTTGCGCACAATGCCTACGGTGGAAAGAGTATATAGATCGACGGGGCTCGGCCACTCGGACGCGGTGGTAAGGGCCTGAATGAAGGATCTGGCACCCAGGTAGAGAGAGATATGGTTGGGATGAGAAGACACGCCATTGCTGTCAAATGTAACGAGGATGTCAATGTTGGCAGTGGGCTTCAGATTGTTCTTACGCTCCTGGCCAAATTTGGGCGCAAATGTGCTTCCTAGCAGACGAGCGATCAGGTTCTTGTCCCACATTCTCGTCATGGAGTCGGGGAAGTCGGTGCTATAAGTGAGGTATCAGTCAGTCTTTTTTTGAGCCGCAAGTGCCGGTGACAGTGACCAGGGTATTCAACATACGGGTTATCGATCACAAAAACATCGTCCTCGTTCTTCAGTCCCAGGGCCAGGCCGCTCTTGACCAGCTCCTTCTTGCGAACTTCTCCTAATCCGTCGGCATCTCCTATATCACGCCAAAGTCACCATCAGCCAAAACTGCTTTCAACCAATTTGTGTAGTCGCATCACGATGCGACTGCAAAGCACGGGTCGCTGCAGTCGGCTCATACCAGTGCTTAGGCATAGAATCTTGACGTGGTTTCCGTTCTCGGGTCGTGTGAGGGCGAGGACGGTCGGGGAGAAGAACATGGCTTCGTCGTCGGGATGCGCAATCAAGAGACAAACTCGCTTGTTCTTGATGGTCGATTGGGCGGTGCTGGCTGTGAACATGTAGATGCCTGGCACCACAACGGCGAGGCCGGCGAAGATGTGAAGAACATTCATATCTGCGGTCGCTTCGAATACGGTGCTACGGTTACTTTTGCGACAAGACGAGTGCTAGAGAACTGCGACTTCGGCTGTTGGGTACCGGATGGATGTGGATGTGGATGATGATCGCTACAGCAGCGCAAGGTCTATATGAGCTGTGAGCAGAGACTAGAAGCTACACCAAGGTCAATTGGATTGTTAGAAGCGAAAACTTGACTCCTATCGGAAGCTGGTCGTGACCCGGGTCATAAACGAGTTGTGATGGCTGAGACAAAAGTGGCACGAGACGCGAGAAATAACAAGTGAAACTTGGTCATGGAGGGGCACAAGCTCACGAGGTCGCAGATGCCAATCGCTAAGGCAACCCCCTATAGACCTGAGCCTAACGGTTCACCGCCTCACTAGACTGCCCTGTCTCGATGCCTTAGCTGAAGCTCAAGCCTCAAGGAGCCCCTCAATTTACAGAAGGTTGGGTGGTGGCGCTGAGCACGGCAGGGCCCGAAGCTTCCATTCCGGCGTCATGAGCTAAACCCATTGGGGCAACCTGTTGACGTTGACGTTAACCTGCGCTACTAAGGGTGAATCTCAGCTTTGAACTTTACTCAAAGTTGCCTGAGAGCTTCATCTTACGACACAACCACCATCAACTGCCGACCATGGCCCGTCAACGAAAAGAAAAGGCTGTTAAGGACATCAAGCTTCAGCAACCAGATCGATCTGGTCCCAGTAAGGAAACACTCGTCGATTTCGCCAAGGGCCGCGACCTCTTTGCAGAAGCCGATCGAAGACAACGCGAGCTCAACGGCGAAGGACCCCTCTTGTCCCCTCGAACAGAACGTATCTTTGAGACAATACTATGGACTGGTGTCATTGCCACCGTTCATTTCACCTTTGATGTCCTAGTACAGCGGCAATATGCGATGGACGTTGATTGGTTCGCCATCATCCAAAGGACCTTGACAGCTTGGCTTTGTAAGTTATCTGCCATCTATAGCAATTTCCCTGTTAACATGATTTTTCTTCAGTGTTCATCGGCCTCTTTTATGTGTTGCATCCGCATTATTCCCATAAGTCATTCTTCCCGCTTGTTCCTCAAGAATACCAAGAGACTATTCGTCAAGCCATATTCTTTGTCGCGAGCACCGTAGGTGGCTGCTACCTCATCCACATCAGCAACAATTACGGATACATAGCAGTCATGAAACAAGCTCCTCCTGTAGGCTGCTTGTGGGTATGGGCGGTCGTCGAGATGGACATCCTTTGGGCGTTTCCGAGTTTATGCATTGCAGTTGCATATGCCTACAAGAATGGATACGGTTTCCGATAAACAAAGTCTATTCTTCTGTGGACTTCTTGGGCTTAATCGTATCTCCCAACTCAGATGTTGTGGCGGAACCGCCAACCTCAGCCGACTCGTTTGACTCGTTGCTCTTGACTGCGAGATCTGTCAAGGTCCCGGCCCTCGAAAGGCCGGATCGATCACGATGTGTCAACCGGCTCACCAGGTCTTCTAATCGATGGATCCTATCCCTCTGACTTTCAACTAAAGACTCGAGTTTACGCGAGCTCTCATCCATCTTCATCTCTCGCCACTTCGTCCTGGATTCCAGATCTCGTAATCGAGATGAGATCATGCTCATTTGCATGAATTGCACTCTCGCAGTCAGACCTTCTCGCTGTCTCACTAGCTCCAAAGCTTTCGTCCTCACTGGCAGCCACGCCATGGCCACTGTTGTGCGCCCGTTCCAATTCCTTGGCATGAGTGTCCATGATTGCCCTTGGTCACCAACACTCGCCTTGGCCTCCGTCTCAGCGACAATATCGAGAAGACGCTGCTCCAGATTCAATAGATCATCCATGACAAAGTTGTACATCTGATATTCGGGTTGGTGTGTATGGAAACCTTCATGTTGGGCATTTATGGCTACTACGAGATCCGCCAACCAAGTAGATTCAGTTTTGTACCACGACAATGATGTTTTGACGCGGAAATACTCGTCGTCACTATTTCGAAGAAATGTCAGACGAGCATAGAAGGCTGCGGCAATGGCAACCACAAACGTCAACATGCCCGCGATGTTAGCGCTTATGGAGAGCGGCGAGTCTTGTTGGCCATTACTGGAGTCCATTGAGTCTCACAGGTCAGACGGAGAGATGTTGAGGGATGGTATCAAAGTTCTGGTGTATGTTATGGAGAAAGAAATCTCAGCAAGCACATCTTGAATCACCGACAGTCAATTACATAGGTATTGAGTAAAGGTCTAGTCCAGCTGAGATCTAAAGCCCCTGAGAGCCATCGGCCAATCACGTGTTACGGCACGTGATGCCGAATGAGTCCCGTTCATGTTGTAATCACAAGCTTCATAAGGCAACATAATGGTGAATACGGAGTACATCGGAGAGGAATCAGGCTCAACAAAAGTGGACATGAGTAAATCGTGATTTCATGTATGTAGGTCAGACTATGACATGATTCGTATATAATGCGCTATGTGATGCACCATGCAATTAACACCTCCTTATCATCAGTAAAACCATACTGGATATCGTTATCTATGCGAAAAAGAAAATGCAAGCAAACCCGCTCTAAATGGAATCGTCCACTACCTCGGGGCTCTTCCCCTGCTAGGCCGTGCCGAGTCAGCAAATGTGATACCTCGTCGACCAGGCGGCACTCTCTCGGTGCCCTCATCATCACTGTCATCACCTCCATTGCCTACACCTAGGGCAGCCTCTCTTCTCCTCCTTTCAGCGGGTGTTTCGCCAGTCTCTTCCTCGCGCTCATCGTCCTCCTGGGCTGATAAAACGGCGAGACGACGCTTGCGCTCAGTAGCTGTCTCACCCTGCTCTTCGGACGGCTTGGATGGGCTCGAAGGGCCTGCATGCCGGGAGGGAGATGCAGCTGGAGGCTCCGTTGCCTTCGCCTTCCCGCTAGAGTGATGCTCAACAGCCTTGGCAACCTTGATTGCGGTCTCAGGTGGCAGGTCCTGTTTGGCAACCTTCTTGACGGCTTGCGAGGCAGACGATTGCTCTACAACCTCCCTCCTTGTTCGTGAATCCAGCTTCTGTACTTCACGGATAAAGTCCTCCTTAGTCATGCGTTGACCAACACCGCCAATTGTGAATCGAATGGCCTTGTCATCGGCTGCTTGGTTCTCCGCAATAGACTTCTTCCGAGTCTGTTCATTTGAGCTGTTACTTCCGAATACACCTCCAAAATTGGTCCAACCAGGTTTGGCTGCTGTCTTCTCGCCGGGTGTGGTGCTAGGACCAGCTTCTGAGTTCTCACCCTTGGTCGTGGGCAGTTCATAGGTTTTAACGACTTCACCGTCCTCGTCTTCGACAATAATCTATGTTTTGTTAGTTCAGTCCCTTGACATAATCATAGGAATGCACGTACCGTGTTTCCAAATTGGTAGGCTCTGGCAGGTTCGTGTCGTCGATCTTGGCCCTTTTCCTTGCGCTTTTCCATTTCAGTGTTGTAGACTTCACCCACCCTCTTCTTGAAACCAGAGATAGTCCATAGCTTGTCGTGGCCAGGCTTAACGGCTGTGATGGGCACATGCTCTTCGTCTTGTCTGTGAGATTCGGGAGCGGGTTCCACATCAAGCACGTCTCCGTCCTTGTTCTCAAATATCAAATCATGGCCCTCCTCGTATATATTCACAGGCTTTGGGGGTGTCTTCTGGCCGCTGCTGCCGGCAGGACTATCTTCTGCCTTCTCAATCTTGTCGGTATCCTTCTCCTTGAAGCTATCATCGGCCGCCAAAGTTGATTCAGTGTTGCCTTGTGAGGGTGACTCCTCTTGGTCGTACTGTTCAGTAGGGGATAAAGGCGTAGATGACTGTCGCTGGGGAAAGATTGCAGACTGAGCAATTGGTCCTCCGGGGCCATTGTCATCCCAGTTCTTATGCTTGCGCTTTCGCGACACAACCGATGACGACCGGCTGCCACCTTGGTCTCGCTGTCTGCGCAAAAGATGACTATAAGGCCCATTGGGAGGAACCAGAGCATCGGGAGGGAGCTGGGGTCCCTTCTCTTCGTCAATGGACGCCTCAGAGATGGATCTAGCTTGAGATTTGGATTGAGAAGAGATTCGGGGTAGTCGGTTCATCCAAGATGGTCCATCCTCGGGAGCAGCTGTGTAAGACATGGTCAAACTCAAGGTGTTAATACGCTTTCCAAGGGTAAAGACGGCAATTGAGGAGCCATGGACAAGAATCGACGTGACAACCATGAAGCACACTATCGGCCACACGAGATATATGAGCTCATAATGATCAGTATTCTCGGGTGGCATCTCCGCCAAAGGTACCGGCTCGCCATGCTCCAATTCAGCTCGTGCCAAGATGGCAACGAAGATCGCGCCCACGCCGATTGGGCCGAAATGGCCAGCGAACAATGCTTCACGCCATGTTTTGACGTCCGGTATAAACGGTTTGAGGGCCAGCATGATAGGAATTCGACGGAAGAAAAGGACAAAAACGGCGATGACCACAAGACGCCAAGCCATCATGCCAAATCGACCATCGTTGAATTGCGACCACGGGATGATGGTTCCAAAGTAGACGAAATAAGTCAAGTTAAGCAAAAGATCGATAACGTTGGAGACATGCGACTCTTCAGTCTTCTCACCAAACCAACCGTCGTTGGAGAAACCAACTCCTGCCGCGAAACCGACGAGTAAGTCGTCCATGCCCAGAATACTACCAGAGCCGGCACACCAGAGCGCAACAACGAAGTAGAAGACCAGGAAACTCTCTCGATCGATGAGGTCGCGCTTTTCGGCGAATTTGATACCATGGCGAGCGATGTAACCAATGGTAAAACCATAGACGGCGCCGAAGATGCACTCGTAGAGAAGAACATACACAACGAAATGGAAGCTCACATCCTGTGCATCTCGCTTGTACTGAATAAGGTACAGAGACAGATAAATGAAGGGGAATGCCATTCCGTCGTTGCACCCAGACTCAGCTGACAGCAAATCTCGAAGATGCTTAGGGACTCGCTTTGCAAACTTGCCCTTTCCTACCACAGATGATGCCAGGACAGGATCAGTAGCAGTAACACACGCAGCCACAACAAGACTATCGAGCCAATCCAAAGCAGGGATCATCCAGAAGATGAACAGACTGACAATGAGCCAGCCGAACGTCATTACTGGGACCAAAAGAAAGACAACAGACTTCCAATGGCGCTCCATGTAGAACTTGGGCAATTCGACACCGACGGCGAAACATTGAACAACAAGAACAATTCGGGAGAACTCGACGGTGACGATATCGGTCGAACCCCATTCCTGAGGATTGATCAAATTGGCTGCATGAGGACCGAATATTACGCCACAGAGGGTAGCAACTGTGGCTTCACCAATGTACATGCGCTCCTTGATAAAGGACGAGCAGAGCATGAAAAGGGAAGTGAAGCCGCCGAGGATAATGTACACCAAGTGCGGCTTGGTGATATCAAGGTGACTCCACGCCATGTTGAGTTATAGAAATAAGAATACAAGAGGTTCGGTCGCTCGATTGGCCTTGACGGCGCTCGATACTGATAGTGTCGCGATCTCGGAAGCGATCAAAGCAACGTTATCGCAAGAGGGAGGAAATCGGGCGGCGACGCCGCGATCAATTGTTGTTGGCAACTCGTATGCGAGAGAAGCGCAACGTCCACGAATTGGAGTAGTAAAAGAGCGACGGGAGGGGAAGACCGTCAACAGGAACTGTTGGTCTACAGTCAATTGGTGTTGTAGGGAAGGAAGAAAAAGAATTTCTCAACGGCCGAGATCAACACGCAATAGCGAACCGTTTGATCCCCGTCAATCGGCGCCGGACTCAAAAACGGCACAGGCCTTGAACAGTGTCGTCACAGGGTAACAATGCCTGTAGAGCCGGGATGATACGCCACTCGGCGCCACAAAGGCCTTGGCGTGGTGAGAGTTATCAATGTGAATCTGGAGAGTAGATAAGGTCTTCTCAACAGAACATAGCCACAAAGAATGACGATAGAAGCTCAAAATCTCCAACGGTTTCCACTCAAGTCTTTTTTTGACCTCATGGGCTAGAGATTTGTGTCTCCGGAGTGGGCGTCTTCTAGCGCAAAAATCGAGGTTCATCATTGACGAGCAAGGGGATCGTCACCATCGACAGTCATCCATCCATCTCACGACGCCATGCAACACACACCCAATGAACCACAAGGTCAAGCAAGGAACAGGGGGTCCCAGTCGGATCAAGTACCGCCAAGAGCCTCTCAGTGGGGGCTCCGCGGGGCCATTTGATGCGCCGCTGCTTTTATCCAGAATCTTTGCGACACCCAAGCCGGACAAGACGGCAGTATACCAAGACTCGGGAGGTCTATCGTGTTGTTCTACTCTACATTTCGAACCTGATATTGTAAAACAAGCTCTGAGATATGCTTATTTACGCTTAACCCAGTTTTGGCCCTTCAAATCGAGACTCAAATACAGTCTCACGATAACGGCCCAGATCACAAACATAGGTATCAATAAGCCTTGTCTTACTCGTCAGCTTGTCCTGTCCTCCATACACCTCCCTTGTCCAACGCCATGACTTTATGTTCAATAAAAACGGTCTGGTTCCACTTCTCGCCTCAACATCTCTGCCTAATACGCTATCCTATATGAGGCCTCACCCACATATATACGCACTTGTCCTGTATCAAATTTCGATGAGAATGGCATCCAAAGCCTAACGACGCCTAATCAATAGTTTCACAAAAGCAATGAGACCTTCTTATGATATGATACGGGAACTGCCAACGAGATACTCTTCTAGCCGTTGATTGCTTCAATAGCCTTTAGCTCCCTACCAGAGCCGATAAAGCAGCGTTCGCATACCATAACCCGGCAGTTCCGTACAAGAGATAGAACCCTGTCCTTCGGTCTCCAACACGAACTGACATTTTCCGTCCAGAGAAAAAATGAACACAAAGAACAAGATTGCGGGCAATGGATATGACCACCTGAAGACCCTCCAACCAATACCTGTATTTCTTGGCACTATAGCATTCCCTCAATGACGACTTTGCAGCGCTAACCTCGGTTTTATTATCTCGAGTCATTTGTTCATCGTCTCGAGTGATAGACTGATCCCCAGCATGATCATCGTCACTGATGAACATTAACGTCGAACTGCAGCGTCACCCCACGAGAACGTGCCCATTCAAGACGCTTCTCTCGCTGCAAAAGGCGGCCGAAAGAGAAACGTCCCGGCTCTTGTTTCCTCTCTTGATTTGTGTATCTGTTCCACTAAAATTTCGTGTGAACCCCAGTTCCCAGGCTCTGTTGTTTTTCGCACATGGTTTGAGGGTCTGTCAAATCAAGGTTATTTTTTACCGCTCCGGCAGCCATAACCTTAGACAACCTTATTTCCCTGTCGAGCTGCGAGATCGATTTTATGCTTATTATTTGTCATGAGACGCCTGAACGCGGCGTTGGAAACGGTCTAGTTAGGGTTCTTGGGGGTCTAGATCAGGAGCCTTTGGTCCAAGCCCTTCAAAGCCTAATAAAAGCTGAATCATTCAGCAAGGCTCCATCCAACGTCACTGTAAATCCGCAAGCTCAAATTGAACCCATTGACAATCGCGTTGGTTTGTTGACGTCAGTGAGAATGATAGAAAACACGCTACCCTGTTTCCAGCAAAGCTTCAGGCTGTTTTCACCATGAATCTGGGTTTCTTTACTCCACAGCAATAACTGCAAGGTTAATACACCGCTTATTCTAAAAGGAGATCTGCGAACCTCCTGTGCGACTTATGAGGGCATCATGTCTCACACACACAACGTCTTGCACGTTGCGACGAGAGCACCAAACTTGAAGAAAAGTCAATTGACGTTGCATTTTGCAAGTCTTGGATATCTCTTGGAGATCTGATGGACCCTGGATTTTGGTGCAGCCAAGAGGTCCCAGAGATGCACCCCAGGCTTGCCAGATACTCGGCGCCAAGGGCCAAGCTCTCATGTGAAGTCGCCAAGAGGCAAAAACACACCAGGTGGTGCAAATGCAGAAGAACATGGTTTGACGATAGCTTCATTTTTATCGTGATGAAGTATTGCCGTCTCGTACTGCAGAGTTTTGTGAACACGAAGAACGCACTGGGCGCCACGCGAATGTGTTACTCGATCACAATGAACAACCATGCGATATAGTTCAACGCAAACCACGGGGCATCATATACCACTTTTCTCAAACCACATGCATCCTAGGCCAGTCTCGACGAATTCGATCTTGAAGGGTATTCTGTTATTTTCCGGCTATCTAAATGCATGACGACGTGAGCGTCTCTCACTTCCGTTGAGTTCTATCTCAAGTTGTTACAGAAATTTACCAACTCCCTCGGTCAAACAAGTACAGTGATCCTACACCCCTCAAAATTGAAATGAATTGCCAGCTAACTCTCTCTAGTTGACGACCATGTACATGATAGCAGACATGGCCAAAGAAGCACACATGAACCCAAAGCTGGGGGCATGAACAGAGCCACCAGCCGCTGTGGGCGTAGGAGTTGGCTCCTCGCCCGCTAACGCCGCTGTGTGGCTAGCAGCGCTCGGCCTTGTCACAGAGGTCATCATGCTAGGAGGAGCAGGCAGGGGAAGAGAGCCAGTTGGCTGGTCTGTGTCGATTGCAAGAACAGTGCTCTTGGTGGCAAGATCCTCGTCCACTGACGACAGGGGTGGTCCATCTAGACTACCGTTTGACTTGTCGTCTAAAGAAGTGTGGCCAGTCTCAATTAAGATATTCTTCAAGACCTTGGTAGAAGAAGCAGAGGTCGTTGTTGTGGCTGGGGGCTGAGTCTTCTCAGGCTCAGGCTCCTGTTTGGGTTGAGTCTGAGTCTGAGGTGCAGACTCGGGTTCCGATTGAGGCTCATCAACATCTCGACAGAGAACAGCGACAAGATTGCCCTTTTGACCGCGGCTTAGAAGTGATTCCGAGCTGGCTGAGACATCACCACATGATGCTTGGATAAAGCCCTGGGTTTGTTGAACTGAGTCCTTACAAGCAGCACTACATGCCTTGCCATCGGTGAAGTCTTTGGGGGTGCATTGGGAGAGTGGTGTATCGTAGGCTTGAACACAGGTCTCTGGGAATGACTTGTCACTGATAGACTCAAAGTCTGACAGCGTGAGGGATCCTGCTGAGGCGGAACCAGCCATGAGAAGGAAAGACAGCTGGAGCCATCGTCTTGTAGATTGTCCAGTCATTGTGAAAGAAGTGTGTTGTTTTATGTTTAACAGTAAGAGCTGTGGTTTTTCGGAAAATAAATGCTTCGACGATAAAGGTATCGAGAGTACACGTTGAATTATATGATTGAATGATTGTGGCTTGGCTCAAGCACGAGGCATTGATATCATTCGATCAATAAACTGGCAACTCAGTTGAAACGCGCTAGGGGGCTGACAACCAGGCTGACGGGACCAACACACTGAAGGATTTGGTCTCGAAAGACGAATTGAGGCTGATCGTGGGCAGGGAAGTTTTATGCGTTGTGTTTTAGTGAAACTACCCTTGGGAAGATCGTTTCAGCAGCAAGATTGAGTATAATTCTCGAACAGATGGGATGTTTGGGGATGATCAAATAGATTAGTTGTTTGTAAGAGATGGATCGGTTTTTAATGCTTCTGGAAATGGAAGGAATTTGATCGGCGCTTCGTGATCAAGTGTTTGTGGAAACGGGAAATGAAGGTGTCGTAGGTGATGGTTGTCTCGAGGTTGAGATGCGCGACAAGTGAATTAATGAGGGTGTAAAGCAAGCGATGATGATCGATGAAAAGACAAAGAGTGGGCTCGAACAAGTAAAAGTAGTAAAGATGAAAGAGAGTCCAAGTATTGTTTGTGTCTTGATGGAGTCAAGCGTCGAGTGTACAGTATAGTTCAGTACAGTCTTGCGAGTGTAAGGCGAGGGAGCACAGCTTTCCTCTGGTTTCACAACTGAAACGAGTGTTGATAAATGTTTGCTACTCTGTCGAAAATGGGAACAAAGGAAGGAATATCGAAAAACGGGGAGAAGGGATTTAATAAAAATGAAGGGGATGCACAAAATATCGGGTGATAGATAGTATGGGGAAAGGGCTGGACGATCAGGGAGAGGGACTATAGACTACTATGGAGCATCTTTTACAGAAGGGGATATTTAATGCCCATCACTAGCTCAGAGTCTGGTCAAGACGACGCATCACAATACAAAAGCACCGACATATCGTGAGAGCTCAAGCCATTGGATGGGCTCCGCAATGATCATCAGGGGCGTCTCTTGTCAAAGTCTGAGCCTGACGTCACACGAGCCATGAGATGTTGAAGTTGCTGTGTTTGCTCTTGAAACGGGAAGACTTACAATAGGTAGAGTACAGCATTCCTTGTGCCATCTGAACGGCGTGTTTGTCCTCGTATTCTTCTTCGAGCCCTCGATCTAGACGAGACTGGATGAATTCACAGAGAGAGACTTTCTTGAGAGACGGTTCACACGTCAGACTTGTTTCAGAACCGTTTGTTTCGGTTTCATTCGTGCCGACGCACAGACGAATCAAAGTCTCGAGCGGGGACGGACGCCAAGATGCTGAGAAAAAAAGGAAGACAAGTTGCTCGAGTCAGAATTGCTTCTAGTCTAGTGTTCATGGAAGGTTCTTTGACTATCTCTATAGTCGAAGCCTATATCGATAATATTTGTTCAAATATTATCGAATAGTCCTGCTCAGGAGGCATTATCGAGTCTTCGTCCCAATACTTGGACCCTTGCTGAACCCTGCAGTAATATTCGCCCCCAGAAATTGCATCCTTTGGCGGATCGAAAAGTGGAAATGCCGTCCCAACGGCGACATGGTACAATCACAATGTGGCGCTGTAAACTTCCGACAAAGTACTCTTTTTTCACAATCTCAGTCAGCTTACGAACAAAATACGAGAATATTTACATCCAATAGAGAATTCTCAGCATTCATAGTCTGTTTGTGCTTGTTTCAGAGTCCTCGGAAACCGTTCGGCAGTCATACAGATCAACACTTGGATCAGCTCCCTCTAACCCGTTTGCTCACAAGATCGACTACACTATTCCGCCCAGGGCACGACCCTTTGAATCAAGTCGCTCATTTGAGTAAAGACTCGACAGATCAGGCAATGCGCTCCCTTTCTGCCTCTGCAAATCAAGGGGGAGTTTATTCCGGCCTAGTCAAAGGGTCGTTTGTCCTTTTTTCTCGAGACTTGTGATATCGTCATGCAACGGCTTCTGAAGCGTCCGGTCCAGATGAATACCCTAGCTCAGCCACTTGGTCGCCAGTTCCAGGGGTTGTTTGCTGCCACTAACACACATGTTGCCAGTTACGGGTAACACCAGAGCTTCAAAAGAATGCTAGCCAATGAGGATGTTGAATAGCATCGTCCCTTCAAGCCCATTTTACGATCTAGACCTAATTATTTTGGTCTGGTTCATAAACTTCATCGCTTGCGAACTAGTTGAGGACAACGGCTTTGTCCATTCGAAGTCTGTCACTTGCCCCCTTCGGAGTGCGCCTCTTGAACTTCTTGGGCAGTCGACCTCCTTTTGGACGAGCCCAGTTGCCTTGCTAGTCATTTGACATTGACAGGGTTGCGATGGACTCAAGTTCAGCTACCCTCGGGACGATACTACCAAATCACGGCTTCGACGTCATTGACGTGTGATATTACAAGGTGCTCCCGATATTCATTAATGAGACAGAACTTATACAGTGGGATCATCTCATATTTCATCCTGTCATCTCCTCGGATCCGCCAAGTTGGCTCGGAACTGGAGTCCAATCTCGCCAAAGAGAGATCGACACTTCACTTTCGTCACCGCGATAAGAGGGAGAGAGGGGGACTCAGAAAACTGCCCCTCGAACTTGAAGTTCAAGCTTTGGGTTGATTTCATACCTCCCTGGAAAATGAATACACTTCGCTTCGCAGTATTGGCTAAGCGGCAGTTTACGTCGTGATGGTAGGAATGGAACGTTATGAAGCAGCAAGGCCTGTTCAATCAGTAGGCGCAGCAGGAGATTCGAGTAATATATTTAATATTGAAGGGTCGCTTCCATGTCAAAGCGCTGTTGGTGATATCTCTGTGCGTCTGCTGCGCTTTGAAGTTCAGACTGTTGGCTGGCAGACTTTTCAGGCTGGGGTCAACTACGAAACTCTTAAATGCCTGTAGAGTGTAGGCTATGGCTAGATACAACTACCAAATAGATAAAACATTTTCGATAATAGAATCCGCGTTTTCTCGGCCATTTTACTGGTATTACTGGAGTCGATTAGGTCGTTAAATTACTATTCTAAGCACTTACTGCACTTCACAAAATACTTGTACTGCGAACCTTCAACTGAATGGGGATACTGACAATTCGACTGTAGGTGAGTGTTTGTTATTTTATGTAGGGTTTCATGACAAGTTAGTCTGTGTTTCCAGTGAAAGATTTTGCGGTAGCTTGCTGTCAAAGCAGACGTGAACTTGACGATAATTGGCCATGGACTATCGGATGTGACAATCGTCCTGTGAGAAGCCGTCGCGAGTCAACACAATGACATGATCCATGATTATCGCGGGAACCCCGGCACGCAATTGTGGATGTAATGACACAATAGGTCTGTATAACCACAGTCTTGAGTCCAACTCCAACGTAGACTTTTCATCATTATTCATTCTTCGCAAGCTCAAGGACTGTACATACCAACGCCAAAACCTTTCCAAATCAACTTTGGGTGGTAAAACATTTGTCTTACCCTGAAGCTTCGCTGAGTCTTTGTTCTACAATGCACGGGTATATATCAAAGTTATAACGACTATAACCAAGAACAGGATCGATAGCTCAGTGGTAGAGCGAGGGATTGCAGATCCCTAGGCCGCGTGTTCGAACCACGCTCGGTCCTCTCTTTTGCCGACCCAACGACCCCACGATTTGGCGTCGTGTCCTTTTTTGTGCCTCAACGCCACGTCTACATTCAAGACATATATGCACAACCAACATCGTCAAAAACAGGAATAAGTCAGGGATCGATAGCTCAGCGGTAGAGCGAGTGATTGCAGATCCCTAGGTCGCGTGTTCGATTCACGCTCGGTCCTGACCTTTTGTTCTTTGATGAGGATGACTCAATCTTTTTGCTTTGGCCGATGACTCTGCTCCAGACGCTCACGACGTGCATGTTTGCCAAGAATCGCCTCCATTGCACTTTGTGACCAGTGGCCAGTCTAGCAGGGCCACCTTTAAAGCTCGCTTGAATCTTTTGCCATCAACCAGACACCGTCAGCGACATGAAGGACTTCTCCCCTTACTGTGTATTATACATAATCACTAAACACTTTGTCACTCTACTGTTCTGATTATCTTACTATATTCGCATTTCTCAAACTTCAGCATACTGGTTAAATGACTACCAAGCCCGAGAACCATGTATCAATTCCTTTAATAGATATGTCCTTGTGTAGTGTAAGCTATGGAGGCCCCTATGGTCTACAGGATATTGACAAGATCACTTGAAATTTGATGAACGTTAACACCAAAGTCTGAAGGGGAAGTCTGTTATCCATGTTAGCTCCCACCCATATCGTAAAGAGACACACAAAACTTCTTACCTGAAGGTAGAGAATACCGTCCTCTATGACAGTCTCGTTGTAGGACCTCTTGGTCTTGTCTACAACGCGGACATGAACAGCATGCTTGTCCATGGCCTCGAGGAGTCCCTCCTGAAGCATATCATCCTCACCGAACTTGTCATACTCAAGCTGCGAGACCAAGCCTTCGAGATAGGAGAAATGTGATCTTCCAAAGTTTTGCTCCCAACCGCTATCAGCACTAGCCTTGCCCTTAAGCTTTTCGAAGTTGGCCTCAAAGTTAGGGACGATGGTGATCTCTTGACCGAGGATCTTGTTCAGCTTCTCCTGGATCTGCTGAACGTTGGGGTCATAGTCGTTCCTGATAGAGGCCCTGGCAACAAAGCTCATTGGTCGAACAGTTGAAGGAGCCTCGTTCAAGGCCTTGGTGAGGTTGTTGGTGTCAGCAGCATAGTTGGTGTTGGTACCCAAGTTGCCCTTGGTGAAGAGGATGATGAGTTCACCTTCGGGACCAACCTTGGTTCCGCAGTAAGAAACAGTGTTCTTCTCATCAAAGTCCATGGTCAGGACATGGCCGGAGCAGATCTCGTTGATTTCATCCTTAGCCCCATCGCCATTTTGTTCAATGAAGTACCTCAATTGATATTCAACGCCCTCAACATAGCTAAACAGAAGAGGTAACAGTTAGCAATTTATTATCGGTGGACACTTGATTCACTAAGATATGCTTCTTGCTGATGAGGACCAAGATGGACGGCTTAAAAGGGAGACGAACCTGACGATGAGATCACCCATGGAGGTGGAGCCCCAGGAACCCTCTTCGGCATAAGGATAGAGGGCTTTGGGATCAATATTGATAGTCCATGGCTGACCAAGGGTCTCTGAGAGCTTCTTTTCGTGTTCCTCCTTGGTGTTCTCCCAGCTGTCTCGGACTGGGGTCTTGTTAGTGATATCATCAGGGCTGGTTTATGGAAGATACTTACTGTTCTTGCGGACAGCAAGGGGTAGTTTCTCAGCAGGTGGAAGTCGAGACATGATGACAGAAGAAGGAGATCTTAGTTGTGACTTGGTAGAGTGGTTTAGAGAGTTGTTGATACTCAGATCAGAGTCTTGCGGTGCGACTGGCTTTTATGCTTGTTTCTGGCATCTGAACCCCTGACGACCTGCCATATCAGCCTAGTCTCAGAGTCTCAACCGGCAACTGATGTGCCGGTATTATCTGAAGCTAGACTGTGTATACAGTAGTCAACCTGCAAGCGTGTAACACTTGACAACGCCGACCATTGCCATGACAAGGCTTCAATCCAGCCTGTGGCCAATAGCACGTGCCGGAGTCAAGGGCAAATATGCATTTCGCAGAGTTGACCAAGTTACCCATAGCCACATGGCGTTTTCCCCATGCCGAGAGCTGCCTAGATTGAGGACCCTGCGTGTAGCTGCCTAAGCCCTATTGGAAGGCTGCAGATAGGAATTTTAGGGAGAAATTGCGGTGATGGTTGTTTTTTAATCTGCCTTACAACGCCAAAACGCCCAGCTGAAAACATAGCGCTGTTTAGCGTGTGATACCCCGACCAGCGTCAAGCCGCATTCCCTTGGCAGAAAGAGGAGTATCGTATCAACTTCAGGGGTTCACTTAACCGACGGGTAAATAATAATGGAGATATGAGTTCATCATCTCTCGCTTTATCGTGAATTTTGCTCATCGCAAGATCAACCTCTTCATATTATATCATAGCATTAACCATGTCTCTGTAAGTTGGCCTCGACAGCACTTATCTCTCATTGGCTGGTTTACTGATTCACGCAACTATCAGCCCACTGAAGGCCAAAGTCTCGATCCGCGATAATTGGGAAAAGCCCGAATGTCGTGCACAAGAGTCTATGAAAAAACTGAAAGACGTGCTCGGTCTTGAGGTCTACTGTGAACCGCAATGGCAAATTCTTGTGTCCGAGCTTGGGAGCTTTTGGGAAGATAAGGGCGAGCTGGTTTCTTCAGTGGCATCCTTCATTCATGTCTGGTTTGAAGCACTCACCGAGTTGCTTGATGATGAGGCTCATGAGGCTTGGACGGACACTGTCCTTACGAGAGTCAGAGAGCTGACTTCGAGGTTGAACTTGACGGTTGAGGTATGTTACTCATAGTTGATACGGGTTCGGAGCTGACATGGTATATCGCAGGTATCAGAGAATCAACGACCTTCAACCAAGTGGTCTGATGTACAACTTGGATTCATTCTGTATATCCCCAAAGATCTAATACACCAACCAGCTCAGTATTTCGGTCTCTTTAAGGAACAGCTTCTCGAATGCTTCGAAGAAAATCGGCCGTCCAAGACGTTGCCCATACACTCCACCACGGGTGATGAATGGGCAGATGTTGGAGCAGAAGATCGAGAAGAAGAGCCTGCCAAGCCTCCACAGACAGGCGATAAAGCACCAGCTGTGGATTATCTCCCAGACCCCAACACTATGCCGAAGCCTAGTGCACTTTTCCAACAGGCTCCCTATCATCTCTTCGTGTTCACCTCGGCATCAAACAGGAGCTACAAGATTGAAATTGAATGTAGTCACAGCCAAACTTTGGAAGTTTTGGCCGAGTACTTGAAAAGATGGACAAAGACCAACGTCAATCGTGTAGATAAGGTCCGTATCTCCCTCGTTCATAGCATTTTGAGAAGGACATATCTAACACATTCTAGCCTCCTGCGGTGGAGATCACACTCAACCACGCCGCCTCTGGCTTTGGACTCGAGTGTGATAAGCTCACGCTGCATTGTGAGAACAGATATGGACCTATCTACAACATATCTACTGCTGCAATTTTGAATTTGGTTGAGGGAGTGTTTGGGTATGAAAGAGTCTATGGCGATTCCACTTCATGGCACTACCGAAGAGACACACCATTCAAGAAGCGATGAAAGATCAAATGTCAACCCGCCATATGGTTTTACATATAGCATATAACGATCATAGAATCCAATAGCAAAAAGAAAAAACATACAACACCGAGGATTCGCTGGTCGTCACCGACCCAACTACTAATTCAGCACTTATCAGTTTATCGAACGGAGAGCGGACGGGATCCCGAGTTGTCTGATAGCTATGGTCGTATGTGCTGAGCTTTGTAGTTGCCAGGCATTATAAGGTAAATGGTTGTTGGCCGTGACGCATGTTTTGATTAGGGGGCTACCAACCCAGCTCCCATAACACAATACGCAACTCCTTATTATCAAACCAATTTTGCTTCTGCAAGTCCAGTGGAATCTCTCTCTGTAAGTCGACTATTCCCCTGAATAAACTGTGACGTATAGTGGATATAACTTCAACTCCTTCAGAAGGCCAAGTACGAATACGAATGCGAACAACCCTCAAACGTATTCGGCATCACTGCAGCCTCCCTATACGGTGAAAAGAGAGATATCAACTCCAGAAACACATAATAAACCTAGTTCAGCGATGATTCAGGCTTACGATCGGAGATGAACAATTGGTCGAGACTGAGGCCGCGAATCCTTCTGCGTATCAGGATGTGATAACCGATAGTACGCTCCAAGGCTTTGACCTACGGCGAAGCTTGGCTCGCAGTAATGGGATAGTTTAGGCCAGTCCGGGTTGAAGGACAAGAATTCCAATGGGACTGGCGGCATTGTTTTCCTCGAAGAGATTGGCTCTCCTTTTGTCCATATAAACTCCCCGATTCCTACAACTTTATAGCTCAACCAACAAACCGCAGCCATATCATCTCTCTCTAAATGTTTTCACTCCTGTACTACCCTCTATGGGCCTTTGCTTCCTGCCTAGCTATCATCACTCTCAACGTCTTATACCAAAAGCTCCCTCGAAATGCCAACGAACCTCCATTAGTGTTCCACTGGCTCCCATTCTTTGGGAATGCTGTTGCTTATGGACTCGACCCTTATGGCTTCTTTGTGAAGTGTCGAGAAACGGTTGAGAACATGTCTTCCTTATCCTTCAACTATGATGCTGACTTATTTCTTAGCACGGCGATGTCTTCACCTTTATTCTCTTTGGTCGAAAAATCGTTGCCTGTCTTGGTGTTGACGGCAATGACTTTGTTCTCAACAGTCGAATCCAGGACGCCAACGCCGAAGAAATCTACAGTCCATTGACAACGCCTGTCTTTGGTAGCGATGTCGTATACGATTGTCCAAACTCAAAGCTCATGGAGCAAAAGAAGTTTGTCAAGTTTGGTCTTACCCAAAAGGCTCTTGAATCCCATGTCCAGTTGATCGAGCGAGAGGTTCTGGAGTACATCCAAGCTGTACCGTCGTTTTCTGGAAAGTCTGGCACAGTTGACGTATCCAAAGCAATGGCCGAGATCACCATCTTCACTGCTGCACGTTCTCTGCAAGGCGAAGAAGTTCGACGGAAGCTTACAGCTGAGTTTGCAGCTCTGTATCATGACCTCGATCTAGGCTTTACTCCTGTCAACTTCCTGTTCCCTTGGCTACCTCTACCTCACAACCGACGTCGAGACGCTGCTCATGCAAAGATGAGAGAGATATACATGGACATCATCAACGAACGACGAAGAGGCGGAGGGGACTTGGAGAAGGGAACCGATATGATCGCCAACTTGATGAGTTGTGCCTACAAGAACGGGCAGCCAATTCCAGACAAAGAGATCGCGCACATGATGATCACTCTTCTCATGGCTGGGCAACACTCTTCGTCATCTGCTAGTTCATGGATCGTACTGCATCTGGCTTCATCCCCTGACATTGCTGAGGAACTCTACCAAGAGCAACTCATTAACTTGGGCGCGGACGGCATTCTACCCTCTCTTCAGTACTCAGACCTCGATAAGCTCCCTCTTCTTCAGAATGTTGTTAAAGAAACACTCCGGGTTCATTCTTCTATTCACTCCATTCTGCGAAGGGTTAAGAGACCAATGCAAGTACCTGGATCCCCTTACACCATCACCACAGACAAGGTTCTCCTCGCTTCACCAACTGTAACAGCGTTGAGTGAAGAACACTTCCCAGACGCCCAAATATGGAACCCTCATCGGTGGGATAACAAGCCCCAGGAGGAGGCTGTGACGGACGATGTCATTGACTACGGCTACGGTGCTGTATCTAAAGGAACGAAGAGCCCATACTTACCCTTTGGTGCTGGCCGGCATCGATGTATCGGAGAGAAGTTTGCTTATGTCAACTTGGGAGTTATTGTCGCGACCTTGGTGCGCAACTTCAGACTCTCGACTCTGGATGGCAAGCCTGGGGTTCCAGCAACTGACTACACGTCTCTTTTCTCAAGACCAGTCCAACCTGCGTGCATAAAATGGGAACGCAGGAAGGCTTAAACACTTGGTAATGGGGAGAGAGGAGCAGTAGTTCGTCCGAATAAATGGGTTCATTAAACAACTTATGGTGAGTGTATCACATATTGGTATCATTTCCGAAATGGACTTCATAATAATAGCTACTGTTTCTATTGTAGAGGCTAATACAAAAAGAGGAGCATGCACACGGCTTCGTTTTCATCTTCTTCAATGAATCGTCACCCACAGGTATCACCTAGCAACCATGGTATATAAAAAAGATGCCCTATTTGCACAATTCCATCTCTACTGTTGCGAACCGCCTTGTCCGTTGGCACCGCCAGCACCGGCACCGGGACCACCAGCACCTCCGAAGGGGTTGCCACCACCGCCCATCATGTTTCGGGCCCTGAAGATTGAGTCAGTGACTATGGAAATAGCGTGGGCCAAATGGGTAACTTACATCTCTCCGATCTGAGGGTCGGACATGAGGCTGTTCAGGTCAGGCATACCACCACCAGTTGAGTAGCGATCGGCCATCTCGCGTAGACGGGGGTTGCTCATGAGGTTGTTCATAAGGTCGGGATTGCTCATGAGCTTCTGGGCCATGTTTGCGAACATTGGGTTGCTCATGATGCTACCGAGATCGGGCATACCACCGCCCTGGCCACCGGCACCACCACCGCCGAACATGCTGGCAAGGTTACCAAGATCAGGCATGCCACCAGCACCGAGATCACCACCGACGCTAGGAGAAGCACGGGGAAGAGAGTCCTCCTCAGCCTCCATCTCTTGAACGCGGCGCTTGGCCGTCTCGTAGCCCTTCTTCATAGCGTCAGAGCCACCGTTACCCTCATGCTGGATACCGCGGTCGTAGGCCTCCATAGCACCACGAGCATCGCCTAGGGCGAAGCGAGCAAGACCAAGTCGGGACCAGGCCTTAGTGTAAGCGGGGTCGATAGCTACGGCAGCCTCGGCGTCAGAGCGGGCGGAAGCGTGGTCCTTGTTGGCCGAGTGGGCAGCGGCACGGTTGGAGAGGTAGACAGCGTTATTGGCGTTGATAGCCAGAGCCTGGGTGTAGAAATTAATGGCAGCAGGGTAGTCCTTCTGGGCCATGGCAGCATTTCCCTTTGACTTCAGGGCCTCGGCCTCCTTCTTCTGCTCGTCGGTAAGCTCGACGGGTGCGGGTGTAGGAGCAGCGGCGGCGGGCTTGTCGGCACGGGCCTTCTCGAAGACAGAGTAAATTTGGAGGAGGTTCTGAGATCCGATGGCGGCTTGGACAGCGGAGGTATCGGAAGGATCGACCTTGAAAGACTCGGCGATACAGTTGATAGCCACATCGATGGAGTCCTTGTCGTCAGCGGTGAGAGTGCCGTCATTTGTCGAAGCGGAGAGGAAATCGCAGATAGCGAGCGCCAGGCGCTGCTTGGAGTTGTGAGTAGACGCCTGCAGAAGAGTATTAGCCACATGTCCAGAGTCATGACGAGGATGCAGTCCAGCCGTGCTTGATACTGTGGGGGATTGAGCTGACCATAGCGAATAGAGAGAACCTGAAGGACAGGTCTAGAAAAGAGGTGGAAAATAAATGGAAGGAATGGAGAAGATACAAGTCTAACAGAAAGATCCAATCGAAACAAGAAGAGGGTATGATTCGGTGAGACAGGAGGTCAAGGTAGATCTCAGAAGTGCAGTGCAGGCAAAAAAGAGCCCCGCGGTTGAGGCGTCGTGGAGTTTGGGCTGGAAGGTTCCACGTGGGGCCTGGGAGCAGCCGAATCTGTGCTGTAGCCGCGGGGGAACGACACCCGACAGTCAATCTTAGCGATATAAGTACCAAATGCCAAAGATCCATGATATTCGTAACCAAATAGTTATACTTTGACTTTTAATGCCCGCCTGAATAGCACTTCATGTAGAAGAGTTTTACTTGACGGGCTGTCATTCGTCGTATCATATTGGCCAATGAAAGTATCATCAACAGGCAAATTTCTTGCGAATGTAAGTGTCTCAGTGGCTCAAAGAGTTGAATGGTTTATTCTGGTGTATCTCTGAAGTATCTCGTTATAGCAATGCGCCTTCGCTACTGAAGCAAAAGCCCCTGGCCTGGCTATACAAATCCATAACGCCTGTTAATGCAATCATCATGACAGCGTCCTTCCCTTCCTCTCTCCAGACCGGGCATTACCCATCTCAAGCTTCTCATTTCCCAGCTCGTCGTCGAGCTCTGTCGACGTTCTTGACCTTCCTGTTCCCTATAGCAGCTACCTTGCGGTACTTGGTATACAGTCTAAGAAAATCCTTGAGGACCACGTAGAGGCACCCGCCGACGAGACTTCGCCCCCATCGTTGCTGGAGCAGTCCAGGACGCATAGTGCTTCCTCGTGGGAAGGAAGATGCAGCAGTCCATTGTTTAGGGAGGGCTAGGCGTAGAAGCTCACCCATGGCAAACGACACACCAGGAAGGATCAGTGCGCTTACTATGGCATTGGATACTCCGGATAGAATCGTTCCTAGACCGGGTCGGCGGGCCGGCGGCGCTTGGGGAGCTTCATGTTGGTTTTGTTGAGCAGCTTGATCCTCATTTCCTGCATCAGGTACAACAGCTGGGACGGCAACTGCATCATGTGCCGGTTCTTCGGGAACATGGGCTGGGTTATGAGGCTCATCTGCTGCCCCTGGAGTCTCCTCCTCTGCTGGACGCAGCGCAGGTGCATCATCGACAGGTCCCTGTGGAGCCATTTCGTTGTGTCCCGCTGGCCTAACATCAAAGCCTTCTTGGTCATCTCTATCAACCTCCTCGATGACCAGTTCAATAACAACTCCTCCGCCTTGCTCACCATCCGCGTCTTGACCACCGGCGCCAAGATCATCCTGGCCATCCTCATCGATGTCATCGCCTTCGAGAGCCTCAATTAGTCCATTAAGAAAACCCACAACACCGCCTTCTCCATTCCGTTGTTCTTGTTCGGGTTGTCGCTCGTTGGCAGGAGGCTGATCTCGTCGGGGTTCGACTGGAGGAAGCCCCATGATCTGTCGATTGAGATTGACCTCATAAGGGAAGACAAATTCGCGCCAAAGGTTGAGGTAGGCAGAACGCACGTAGGGAAACACTGCCATCGCGAGTTGGGGTGAAGGAGGCCAGGTCAAGAAGGTGTCATCATGCATGACTTGATAAACGCCATACTTAGTGATTTGTTAGTATTGTCATTATTTGCTGGAACCCTAACTTACCAGTGAAGCCGTAGACAGGAAGATCTTGTTCCCAACCCATGGCATAAGCTGTCCAACCAGCAGAGCCGGTGCCACGTTGGTTAAAACCAGTAAATTGCCTATTCTTTCACCCCCAGACATCAAAATCCGTGATGCTTCCCCGTGAGCCCAGATCTCATGACCAACAATATAGTCGAATAGAGCCTCGCGGCCTGAGAAAGCCCACATAGCTAATCCACCATACACCTGGAGACTGACATGCACTCCGGCTGTGACAGAGGAGAGCAACATGAAAGGACTCGCGCGAGTGAACTTGTTTGCGACGGCATCCGTCATAACAACGATAGGATCCCACAGTCCTTCCAGCTGAATACGATCCTTGCATACTGGGCACTGGAGCGGTTTGTTGGACCGTTCACAATCCGTTACCCATGAAAGCATGCAGTCCTGGTGGGCTTCGAGGGTGCATCCGCAGGGGTCGACCCATGATCCCGGGGGATCTGAGGGATCTTCGTCGGTCAAGCAAATGAAGCATCGTCGGGGTGCATCAACGGGTTTCGCTGGAGGAAGAGCGGCTATGCCGGGTGTATCTTGGGTTTCTGACGGCATGGTTGAATAGCGAGCGACCTCGGGTCGCGTGCCGATCGGGTAGAACGGTGGTTGTAAAAGTGAAAGCGGTTTCGGCAAGAATGGTTTCTATTGCATTTTATGGCCGGTGTATTGCGAATTAAAGCCAGTTCTAGGTAGTAATGAATGAAGGAACAAAAGAAAGCCTTGTCTTGTACTGATGATGTTAGGATGTGGCACGGCGGGACGCGGCGGGCTGACCTAGCTGGAGTGGAGCCTGACATCACCAATAACTCCCACTTGCCTCCGGATCATGCTTGGAGACTGGGCGATCTCGGAAATAACCAATCAATGTAAGAGTCTCTTTTCACAACTCATGTTCATTGATATATCAGCACCGAGTTTTTGCTTCTACCAAATTAAACCTCTGAGATTATTTTCCAGATCTACTTTACCATTGAGCTGATGAATCAGCTAAGGTCGCGAGGAAAGGAGCCAAAATCATCAAAATTCTTATCTCATGGGAAACAACCCCGATATTACAAGAGGATTGTTGAACTCAAAGATACTACATGGCTAATGGGAGATTAGGCTCATATTAGAAATACCAGGAGCTGCACATGTCTTTATCACAAGAATCCTCAAACCTCGAGGGAACCATGCGTTGCAAACGACCAGTCCTGGTGAACGCCAATCGAGCCCTTGTTGAACGGATATGCCTGATATCGGCTTTGTCAGGTCTCCAGCCTGATAACTCGATTGTAATGGTACAAGACAATCATGTCTGACACTTACAGATAGTCTTATAGCAACACTCGTCATACTTATTATCAACAGCATGCATCTCTAGGTGGTTGGGACCGACAGCGTTCAGCGTGGCACACTCTCGTTTGTTCAAATGGACGCCATGTTGACAAAAGATCTTGTCTGACTCACTTGGAGCTCACACCTGGGTCCAGGGTTGTTGGTATATCAAAACAGATCATAACACGCTCTTTGTGGAACATAGTAGACGTGAACAACTTGCAGGCCGTCACTTGACCATCGTAAAGAGCTTTGCCCAATACCCCTGCCGTCATTAACCTTTTTAATTCCCGAGTTCCTGGGCCTTCAACGGGAGCTAGTGATGTCTAATAAGTAGGTAGAAACGTATATTAAGTTCATGGAGAAACATCGTGGCGCAATTTAACATTCAACCTCATGACAGCATCCACTGTGCCACCAGAATATCTTGTGGCCCATCTGCTATTGAGTAGAAGATATTTACCAGGTAATCAGAGTATCAATCCATAGGATCCTATGTTATGTTGTACGATATCCCAAGGTGCCAATGTCATCCTTCGATGCGGCAGTATGAGCAAGTTTCGACAAGAGGAAAGCGCAAGGTTGTGAAGTGGGCTTTGGACAGCAAAACAACACAGCCTGTCCACTGATTGTCACCGTATTACTCTTAATACACCTTGAACTCCGACCCAACCGCATTTAAAGAATGCTCCCCGCCTTTCCATGTTCGAGGAGTGTTGTCCCAAGAACTCGCAACCATGGCGCCTACGCACAAGACACCATTTGCATTGATCCTCGTAGAGTTGGCCATTTCGACCGCAGCAGTGACTCTCTTTGGTCTCATGTATCCGATAGAATTCAGATCACGACTATGGGAGAACGGCGGCGAACAAGGATGGAACTCCAATCCAAATAAGCGGATTTACTATTACGCCAACCACCAAGAGCCACCCGAGGTGCCTCTGATATGGAGTCAAAGGTACTCTATTCGATACATCAAGATGTTAGGACCTGTTACTAGGGAATGTACTGATGCTGGGCGCCTCTAGACTCTACACCTCGAACCTCGCTATCGCCATCCTTGGGTTGGTCGTCTTCTTCGCTCGCACCGCCATGTCACATCTTCGATACCTCCCCCGCTACGTTAATAACATCTACGATGCGATCCTTCTCGCGCTCTGGGCAGTGAGCATTGCAGGTCAAACGTCGAGCGACTTTACCGATCCTGAACACCCAAGTCAACATCCTTGGTACCTAACCAGAGGGTGTTCTGCAGCTTGGGACAAAACCCAAGTGTATTGCCAAATCGCACAGGCGAGCTTTTCTGTGTCAGTCGCAGCTGCGATACTATATGGTGCGAGGTTGATACGAGAGGCTATGTTGATAGCATACGAAAGAGGGCAGCGTCCCCAGTCGAAATGGCCTGTCCGGGATGCTCAAGAGGTGGAATCGATGGTGGGTGTATATGTGGATGAAGAAGGGGAATCCGATACCGATTTAACAACAAAAGAGGACTGGCATAACATGGCTTTGAGTCCAGTTCTAGCATTCTTCCCATCCTCAGACAATCGTTGGTAGGGATAGATCTGCTGGCCCAGTTGGAGACAGGCCACAGCTGAGTTTAGGATAGCACATTCGCAATACAAGTATGATACATCATTGTCAAGACTTCAGACTGCAATTTGTGATCGTCATTTAGTTCTGAGACTTGCACCTTAGTGCCGACAAGAAGTAATGAGTGGATCCATCGTTAACCACCGTCCGCGTCCGCATTCCCATGCCCCATGTCTCATCCATCAGGGTTCCCGTCGAAGGCGTTGAAGAAGAGTTTATTTGTGCTTGATTGGTATACGTTAGTCCTCGGTCCGTTGAGACATGCACCAGACCAGGGAAAACTTACAGGGCAGCCGGCGCAGGTGCAGCTAGAGCCGCAGCCGCAAGAGCCAGAAGAAGCGCATCCACAGCCAGACATTATGATGGTTGTTTTTGAAGGTTGGTGTTGAAGAATGGTTGTTTTTGAGTTTGTGATGTGAAGTTGAGATGTGGAGAGTTGATTGAGGAGAAGGAAAATAGCGGGTGGATAAGAGGGGATGTTCTTTTAAAAGACGGCAGAGGGCCAGACTGATTCACTTATGGGCAAAGGAGTCACAGCGGGTCAAAATCAGTGGTTCGTGCAGTTTCACACCGACCTGAGTTTCCCTTTGGCCGCCTGAAACGGCTCCTCAATGGCTCGATTTCTCAAGCTTGACCTTTCTCATCGGCAGATCTTCCCAACTGAGTGTAACTACTTGGTGCACCTCGCTAGAAGGCGTCGAATGACGTGGGGAGTCAGGATCATGGTACCTGATGATTGGTGCAGTCTAGTGTTTCCTTTCCTAGGCACGTCGGAAGATCAATGGAATGGAATTCACCGAGTTCCGATGGAGAACTACCGGTATGTTTCCAGATTATTAGCGGTTCAGTACTATAGTTTTTGCGGTTCTTTGTTCGTAAACCACTTCCCGGGTCTGAAGAAACATGGTTAGACAAGTTCGGTTCATGAATCTCTGGCCTTCAAATCACAACTTACAATGAATACCACCTCCCTAGCTCGTATTGTCAAAGAGAAGTTTCACAGTTAGCTTGGTAATCATAGGTATTTAGTTCCAGGTCTTTCTTCCAGGGGAACTGTCATTTTCGCTTTTTTTCTTGCATATCTATCTATTTGTATCTTGGGCCTAGGCTGTCCCAGGTCAGCGGGGTATGGAGGGGTAACTGTCTCAGGGTCCAAAAGTGACGTCTAGGTATGTCTGATATTCGCCTCAGTTACACAAATCCAAGATATTGTATCATTATCCTGCGCATTCTTGCTCAAGATCTAATCCTTGTCAACGAAAGATCAATCATCATTTGAAGATATTGATACCTGCTCATCTCGATACCACCGGGTACGAAACAAGAAACGACAGCTCGTATTACGGCTGTAAGCATTTCTCACGTAACCGGCCAGCAATTACATTATTAGCTCAATATCTCTTTAATCCTTGAACATGCAGAAGTGGCCCGAGCCTCAGAGATGTACCACGCATAGCTGACGTTGAACAAGGCCAAGGCAACTTGCTCGCAATATTTATGTTTTCTAGCGCTCTGACGAAGTATTTCATGAGAGCTGCTTGTCATGGTGCAGACTCACGGCTCAACCCTATGATCAGGCATGTCGCTTTATAGTCTATAATATACAAAGAACAAAGAACTGACTCGCTGATAACTCGTGGACCAAAATATCCCCCGTTGGCCGGTGTAAATGGCTTGCATCCCTATCCAACGCCATGCGCCTTTGGTCATCCAATCATTCATTCTTTTCCCGACTCACTTCCTCGCGAACCTCCCTCACCACATTCATGAATTGGCTCGCACCAAGAGCCGTCAAAATATGCCACCAGCCGTGGAACTCAAGAAGCCAAGCCCAGGGCAGTCCAATGCGCTGTCGAAAGTTCCTTAGCTCAGCACAGAATTCAAGATCGAGGTTCCAAATGAAATAGCCAAACAGGCAGGTGAAGGTCGCAGTCCACACTCGGACAGACCAATCGCGTACATTGTCTTCGGAAAATGTTGGCTTGGCCCAGTGGAAAAGATAGCGAACACGCACGCCGATGACGATGAGCGAAACCCAGAAGCCAATGACCTGATAAATGATCTTGGCAGATCTAACGTAGAATACCGAGAAAGAGATGAAGAAAATTGCCAGGACGATCGAGATGTAGCGAATGTTCTGAGGAGACTGTCGTAAGATGACGAGGGAACGAAGCATCGACCAAGACAGCAACAGCATTGACAGTTCATCGACAAATTCCAACGTCTGGCGAAGAGTCGCATGGAACAGAAAAGACCCAAACCCAAGAATCAAGAGCGAAACAGACATAAAGTCCCATTTCGGATCAAACAGTCCACGGCTGCGACTACGCGAGCCATACATGGACCGAAGAGCCAAATAAACTACAAGCCAGAAAGGTCAGCACAGCTATGGTCAAGGATCCGGATCTTGCGGCTTCACACAAAGACTCACCGTACGTAACGTTTGTCAAAGCATTGATGAATTCAGCCAGGTAGAATGTCACAGCATAGTCTTCCTCGCAAAAGCTGCGATCATCAAGTTAGTGAACCATCGATACCATTGGCAGTTAGGGTGACGTCGTACTTGGCCCTGCTGGTAGGGGGACTCCAAACTCCACTCAGCGAGTGAGGATCGCCATCGAAACGAAGGTTATGGTGTCCCATCTTGACTATATCTCTCGAAAATATTCAAGACTGTGCTTAGTTTTCCTCGTTGAGGTTTTCTTTTTCTTTGCTTTGGTCGAGGCGTGAAGGACCGAAGATGCCAGCGGGCGTTGGCTCGGGGATTATCACGTGGCAGCATTCCCTGCTTTTTCCCATCGTTGACCCGCGGCTCATGATGAAGCAGTGACGAAAAAAGGCCTGTATTTATTATTTTCTGGTTTTCTATGAAAGCGACCATATACGACCGTCCCAACGAATCATTAACAGTCTATCATGCTGCCATTTTTCGCACCGAATCCGCTTTCTCGTTAAGGGCTGAACAGGATGAGCAGACGGTGGGTGATAGAGGGGCAACTAGATTCAAGACAGCCTCGGTTACTCGCGTCCTCTCATGATCTCTCTCGTCCCTTGTAATTCCTCCCAAAAATTGTTGGCCATTGCGTGTTCTCGCTCGGGACCTTCTTTTTTCGTTTCGGGCGTGTACTCTTATGAATTGGCCACGTGGTGGTTGTAGAAGAACGACTGGTCAACGGTCAGATTTGTGATCTTCTGGCGAGTATCTTCCTCAACTTACTATTGTCGCAGCTCTTGAGAGCTCAAAATTCTTCCGCGTCTTGAAGCATCTTCGCTTCTCAGTGTCCCTTCACGACTCCGGTGTCCGGGACATAGATGGGTCGTGGGAGCTGTCCAGCCAAGGCGTACTACACCTCACGATAGGCAAACTGCATCGACTCCATGATGAATAGAGTGGCATCAAATCTGTCCACTCCCTTGTCCTCCGTCTTGCGTTCCCTAGCCACGTATTTTCGCGTTCGCAGGCAAACCGACATTGCCCAGAGGTCATCGCGCTTCGCCTTTGTAGCAATCAGAGGAGCCATCCAGTCGAGGTAAGCCGTGATGCAAGAGCCGATGGGATCGGGGACGCGTATAATTCGTATGAGTCCGACGACGTGATGATGAAGGCGTGGTGACTGCTTCACGGTGGTTTGGCTATAGATCCAAGGCTGGTACAGTCCTGGCGGTCCTTTGTACATCTCAGGAGGGGTGAAGCGGAAGCTGTACCATGTCCCGTCACCAAGGTCGCGGTGCCAGTAGATTCCCCATTCGAACTTCTCGGAGCCTACAACGTGTTGCGAGATTCCCTCTGGGCCTGGAAGATGTACAACCTCGATATTGCTTGTCTCGACGTCGTAGATATGAGCAATGGTATGAGGCGGCTCCTCGGGAACGGAGATCGTCATGTACAGCGTGAAGGGCTGTAGCTGTTGAGTTGGGTAACTCATCCTGAGCTTTTCTCTCGTTTCGCCTCTGGTGTAGGAATCGCCGATGATTTGTGGAAGTGAAGTTCCTGGGGATGCTCAGGCGTGTTTACAGGGTAAGTAAACAAACTCATGATGGAAATCCTTGAATCCTACTGGAGTTCGCAGAGCACAGCTCAGATTGTCTGGGCACTGGCTGTCAGCTGCCAGTGAATGTTTTGCATAATGAATGCCCAAACAATAGGTCATGATCATGACCGTATTCGTCATGCCTCATTGTTTGCAATCGTCTGGAGCGTAAATTGGTTGATGGTGTGACAAGAAGGAATTGAGTTGATTGATACCCTGGACTTTGGCTGCTTCAAAATTCTATGATTTTTTGTCGTAGTATCTCGGAGTTTTGTTCGTATCATGAGTTCTCGGCCCCTAGACGAGCCCGGGCATCGGCATGATGAGCTCTTTAGTCTAAGCAACATCCATGAGATGAGCTATTATAACGGACCGACCATTTAACAACCGCACCTATCTCTGCGCAAAGAGAAACGCCAACCCCACAGCAGAACCACTCCGTCTCGCAACTTAGCCGTTACGGCGCTCGCTAAAGCGCCGAGAACTTGACCACACGATCAATTGCGCTACACGTTCTGGGGAAGCTCTCATGCTGTACGCCGATAGGTGGGGATATATTCGGGGGTTGTTGAGGGGTCGAAGAGAAGATATGAAGGTGTTTGATGAGAATTTTCAGCTCAGACTGTCCTTGAACACAAGTTTTCTGACTCATTTAAGGATCACAAAGTCTTTCATATATAAGGCACGCGACCTTTGTGACAACTTTAATAGCAAAACCACAGAAACTCAATCGCGACAATAGAAATCTACGTCATATCATCAACAGCTGGTCCACGATCCCCCGAGGGGCAATAGCGGGGCATTTAGAACCCTTGCAACGACAGCTCCTCACGCGATAAAGCTTGCGACGGATACAAAAACTCGTAATTATCGCTTCTGAGGCAAGAAAGCCAATCGCAAAGATATACTGTATCATATACTTTCATCATGACTGGTACCGTGCCCGTTGTCAACGCCTTGAGCGACATCTATCCTCCTGCGGCGCTCGCTGAGCAAGGTCCACGATGGAATAACCTCCTCAGCAAGTTTGAGTCTACCTACGGACATGCTGCTTCTTTCGTCGCTCGCTCCCCTGGACGAGTTAACATTATTGGAGAGCACATTGACTACTCTCTCTACTCGGTGCTGCCCATGGCCATCACTGCCGACACCCTTCTCGCCGTTTCCGCTACACCCGCCGCCCAAGACGCCAAGTCCTTTCGCATCCGCATCGCCAACGTTGAGGATGACAAGTTTGAGGCCGCTGACTTTGAGGTCCCCTTTGACGGGGATGTTTCAATCGACGCGACCAAGCTAGAATGGACCAACTACTTCAAGAGTGGTCTAAAGGGTGTACTGGACCTGTTGAGGCAGAAGTATGGAAAGGATTTCAAACCATGCAGCATGAATTTGCTTATGGATGGCACTGTACCTGTTGGTGGAGGACTTAGCTCAAGTGCTGCTGTGGTCAGCACGAGTTCACTAGCTATCATGTTGGCCAATGGTGAGAAGACGGTGGACAAGACTGAGCTGACTGAGCTTGCCATCGTGAACGAGCGTGCGGTAGGAGTTAACTCGGGAGGGTATGTAACATTGACCTTGAGCAACGATCATAATCTCACTAACAATGACCCAACAGTATGGATCAAGCTGCCTCTGTCTTCTCTGAGAAGGGTGCCGCTACCTTCGTTTCATTCAGTCCAAGCCTCAAGGCTAAGCCAGTTCACTTCCCTCCCACAAATCCCGAAATCACATTCGTTATCGTGCAGTCCTTTGTCACATCAAACAAGCAGGTCACAGGCCCCATCCACTACAACCTTCGCGTAGTCGAGTGTAGCATCGCTGCATCCTACCTCAACGCTGTTCTGAATCCACCCGGCACACAGCTCCCCGAGGATGCAGGCCCCCTGGGTGTCAGTCTCGGAGGTTTCCATGAAACTTTCTTTTACCACCAGAGCGGCTCAGATTACTCCGCTGCCAAGACCCTGACCAAGGAGGAGGAGCTAGAGAAGTTGATCGAGATCGCTGAGAAGACCCTGACACAGGAGGAGGGATACACACGGGAGGAGGTAGCCAAGGTTCTGAACATCACGGTCGAGGATCTTGAGAAGCGTTTCATGTCCAAGCTTCCAGTACGTGCCGAGCGCTTCAAGCTCCGCCAGCGAGCTCTGCATGTGTTCAGGGAGGCACACCGAGTTCTTCGTTTCATGAAGCTGCTCGAGAACCCTGTCCACACAGGAGCTACCGACACAACCAAGTTCAACAAAGAACTTGGTTCGCTGCTGAACGAAACCCAAGTATCATGCCGGGATTTGTACGAGTGCAGCTGTCCCGAGCTTGACGAGATCTGTGCTATCTCCCTTCGGGAAGGGTCTTACGGTGCCCGTGTGACCGGTGCCGGTTGGGGAGGTTGCAGTGTGCACATGGTGCCGGCGGATAAGGTCGAGGCTGTGACACAGGCCCTTGAGCGGGAGTATTTCTCCAAGAAGAAGTTGACGGAGGAACAGAAGAAGGGGGCCGTTATGGTGAGCCGGCCGGCAACCGGAAGTGCCATCTACTATATCAAAGACGGCGTGAAGCCTTGAGGTGTAATCTTAATACGGATAAATATGTATAAGCATATTAGCAGGAAATAGTGCATCGATGAACAAAAAGCATAAAGTGAGCGGCAGCAAAGGTTCGGTTGATCATACACATGGTCAAGGGTTCAAAAGAATTTTACAAAATGTTGAAATTGAATGTCACTTGGGGGCCTTTTTGGGCACATATCCCACCTGAGGCCCGATAGCTTGGTCAGTCCTTGTACGAGCAGATCACCGATGTGACGCGTCGTTCTGGCCTGGACAATTATTACCCGTAAGTGGGAGTAATACCCTATTCGAGGAACTTATGTGAGGCTCCGAATATGCTGAACAAACCGACAAGGCAAGGGGGAGAGAGTGTACGATGTCACGCTTTGAATTGCCGGCCGCGATGACATGCAAATGCCGAGATGACAACGAAACCTTAAGGGAATGAAGCATATTGCGCTTCCGGAATGCACGGGTTTTGGTGACAAGAGGCATTGTTGGACGGAAGAGAGCAAGCTAAATTTCCGGTCAGGGGTGGTCTGTTTTTAGGCGTCTAGAAGGAAGAGTGACGGCGTGGTCCGGATAGTTAGTGGCGTTGAGGTTTAGGGACAGTCTTTAGAGTTTCCTCCAATTATTGAAAAGGGTGACAATTTGGACGTTGCAGAATGACATGGTTAGAGGTGCTTGGGAAAATCAAGATCGACAGGGCCGCTTCGAGTCTATGGTTCTGGATACGAGGGAGAACATTGATGCCATCGTGATCCTTGCTTGTCGGTACCCGATTCCCCGGGTCGATATTTTTTTTTTGGTAGCAACAAGATTAATTCATGCAGGCCTGGGACTGTTGAAGCCCAGCGCAACGGTCACGGAAGCAGACCGAAAGATGTTAGAGAACGAGCGAGGGTAGTGAGGATCTGGACACACTCATATCTTCCGATGTGTCAGCACTTCAAGTCATACATTCCCAGTCTAGCGTCTTTAATGGGGGTAATTAAGCCGAAAGAGCTGGATTCTGGGGGCGGAGAGCTGGAATAAATCAAGGCGGACGAATCAGAAACATGATCCTGGCTGGAGTCAGGGCAAACGTGGGAGGAATGGAATTCGAGAGAAGAACCTGGTTCCTGGGCATTTTTGTTATTGTCTAATGAAGCCTCACGTCACCTTTTGGGGCTCATTCATTTCAGCTTTTAAACTTTTGTGTGTGAGAATAATGCAAGAGGAATGGCATAATTGGCTGACATGTGTCATGTTTGTGGCGGTGTCTATTTGATCTCAGAGATGGCTTGGCTTATCTGAGGATTTGGAGTTGTCGTGATTAATGGCCCGGCGTGATGCTGACTGGCTGAATACCGAAACTATTATTGGTTACACGGCTTTGACTAGGGTGTTTAATCGCCGTTCCTAGGCACCTTGAAGAACTTTGTGGGACGACGGATTCATTCTTACAGGTAAAGATCTCTTCACTACTTACTGTGCTGCAACACGATGTCTGAGATAAGATCTTAGGCCTCGTGGCATAAATTGCAAATTAATGTTCTTATTTGTTTTATTTTAAGGATTGCACAACTTGTCTTGCCCTTCAACCACTAACACAACACAAACCAAGCATTGGCCAATGCTTCCAACCATGTCTCCTCGTCTCCAGGCCAAGGAATCCCATCACGAAATACTTTCACCTAAGAGTGCAGTTGCCGTTGCAGGTCCGGGGCGGCACGGCGCGGATCCGGATCAGTTTCCACGGTTTCTCCATGTCGTTTTTGGTGGAGCATGAAATGTCGAGTTGCAACGTCGAGACGTAAATTGGCCAGTAAAGATGGTCATTTCGGCAACGTTTATGATTGAGAGTCTGGGCAGGCGAGCGAGTGGGATAATTAGATGTCTTCTGGTGTTGTGCTGTGTTGTGTTGAGAGTTGAGGCTGTTGAAGGGAAGGGATGCTTGTCGTGATGTGATTGACGTCTAGCAGCGGTGAATATTCTTAGACCGAGTCTGACTGAGTCGATATCACTCTGAACCATACTAGCGAGGTATCATCAGCACATGCCGCATGACGATCTCGAGTTGGCGAGTTGTGCTGTAGATCATGTTCTGGACTGACTAGGCCAACGTTAGCTGTCATTGCCGCTGTCGTTCTCGTCATCTGTTTAGGTAGTAATATGATGCCGCCGTTGAAACATCCCTGTGTCCCAGCAATGCATAAGGTTCTGATCATAGCAAGCGCACAGCCCATGTATACTCCACAGAGTTGCAACTCTCTGGTCCTTTGCCGGTATATTGGTTCATCTATCCGAACAATCTTCCCTGGCCTCGTTCTGGATCTCCACGGTTATGAGTGCCGAGCGAGGCTAGTCCCTGAGTTTCAAGGGTCGTCCTTGATTGAAGCTATTCCGAGGATAGGTATTGTATTAGTCGGTTAGTGTTGATCTACGAGCAGTTGCAGTACTCGGTCAATAATCTCCAGCGGCGGCATGCATGCACCCTAAACTTATGTCTTGTCAAGGCATGGCATGCTGGGCTATTTCTTGGGCTGGATTCTATTGGGTCGTCGTAATTCTCCAACATGAGGGCCAAGTCGGGTTTAGGGCCAGGCGGTGCCATCCATGCCATGCCTCTTGTTCATTACTTGGGTTCCCCTCCTTCGATCGTCACTACGAGCGGGTTTTCCCTCATCTTTACAAGTATTTCATCTCTTCTTCTCCTTCTTCCCTAATCTCATCGTTGCCCTGTCCTTTTGGATACTCAAAGCGCTTCAGTATAATAATAACCACTTGTCGCCTCTTCAGTTTCAGACCATCTCTACAGGTCTTGGTTCCAACTGTCCCCGCTCATATCTTTTCTCTTACTCTTACCCCAGAGCAACTGTATCATACCGCTATCTCACCCGCTATCAGTTGATCCCTGTTGTCCCCGGGAACGGCTTTTTATTCGCGAAGCAGCTTCAACAATCTGTCATTCTTTTTGGTTGCCTCATTCTCTTGTTGTCTCCAATTCCCACTATATACCCGCTGACTCCGATTCCTTCTCGTTCCTTTTTATTTCTGTCCTTCCACTGCACTCTGTTGCTGTCGTTATCGGCTTCCATCTTCACTGTGGGAGCCCTGACCCAGCCCCATACCAGCCCAGATCCACTAACTTTGGGGGTTAAGTCGCTGAACTCCACTACCCATTCAGCCGGAGCGAGTTCTTCTCTTCAGCCCTGATTTGACTTTGCTCTTCCTCTTCCATCATCACAATCATCATGGCTCCGGACTCGTGGTCCGACGCCGATAGCGTGTCGCAGGCTTCGCAGCATTCTCAAATGTCTAATCAAGATACTTCTCTTGATCGGCAGCTGATCCGCCATTTGATGCAACGCTACGGTCGTGATGGCATTGCTCAATTGATGAACGAGGAGGCAAATGCGTCTTCCATTTCCAGTGAGTAATTAATTAATTTGACTTCCCACTGTCACCGCTAACCTCGTGTCTTCCAGTCAACGATGGCGCATCTGTAATTACTTCAAGTACCTTTTCCTCAGTAAAGTCTGAGGAAACTCCAAGCATCTTCGATAAAGCTAGCATTCGAACATTTTCATCCGACAACTCATCGACTCGAGGCAGTATCATCTCCAACGTATCCGCCCGCACTGCCAAGCTTCTTGGTCGCAAACAGGCTGCTCGCCCTTCCATCACCCACGAGGAAGAAACTTCACCAGCATCCACTGAATCGTCAACACCAGCACCTAAACAAAAAGGCTCTTTCACATGTGGCTTCTGCAGGGAAGAAGGCATTCAGAAGACATGTACCCGTAAAAACGACTTGAAGAGGCACATTGAGGATTTTCATAATACTAACGCCCAATGGTTTTGTCGGCAAAAGGGTTGCGACATGGTTTTTGACTGGCAGACGGCATACAAAACTCATTTAAAACAAGCTCACGGTGGTTCGCGCATGGCTCTTGATGAAGCCAAGGTCAATCTATGCCCTCAAACTGTTTTTGCTTGTGGTTTTGAGAACTGCTCTCAAGTTTTTGAATCTCCCAACGATGACGAAGCCGATACGATTTTCAAGGAATTTGTGGCTCATGTGGTCAAGCATTTCGACGAAGGCTCCAACAGCGGAGAGTGGACCTATTCTGCTAGGATGCGAAATCTCCTTCGACAATCTGGTCTTGTCCGTGCTTGGCAGGGCACTTCATGGGGTGAGGACGAACGCAGTCAGTTGCAATGGCACCCTCAATCCAGCGGTATCCTGAGGAAACGCCTTGAAACGAGACATCTCGGTGACCTGCAACTTCTTGTTCAGTATGCTATTGCCCTTGGCACAGAACCTTCGTCGATCAAAGAGTATCGCGAAGATTTCATCAATCCTCTCAAGGATCAATGCCGCCAGGTCATCATGGGACACAAGTCTCGGGCACCTCCTCTGCCACCTTCGGGCCCGTCTCCAAGTACGGACCAGCACCAATTCCGCATCTCTCGAGGTACCACAAACCCCAATATGGCATACATGACTCAACGCCGCGCTTATGCCCATAGACCCGGACCTCTTCGCTCTGGCCGATCCGCTCCGGCTCCGCGCCACACCATACCCGTTAGTTCGGCAACTCCTGGAGCTATGCCACACCATTTCCAGTACAACATGGCTTCAGCACCCATGTATGATCCCCGCCAACAACAACAATTCGCAATGATGCAGCAAGCTAGTGGAGGCATCATTGCCGAGGACTTGCGGAGTTTCCAGTCTATTGCTGGCAATGTTCCAGAGCCCGACCTTGACATGCCGGATACTGATATGATGGACTCTACATTCATGTCCAGTCCAAGCTTTTCAGGTCCATATGGACCTCAAGGTATTACAACCGCCGCTGATGGGGCATGTATTACATCCACAGACCCCATGAACCCACACATACAGTTTGGGTTTGACTCAACATACACATAACAACGCAGACGTGTGAAGCCCGCTTCATACTGACCTTGCAAACTGTCTCTATTCTTCTTCTTTGTCTATATATCTGTCGGTGAATGGCAGACATGGCGTGTCACCTAGCACCAGTTTTCTTGTGGTTATTTATGGATGGGAGTACTTTGGAAGTATTCCATGGTCATGCTATTGCTCAAAAGCCAGGATTGTGTTTGAGTGTGTTCAAGGTATGGGAGTTTGTTTGGTATGGCTGATAGGTTACACATCTAAGTGTATTGGATTTGATACCCCCTGCTTGAATGAATAGCATTATTTCCCAGGATACAACTGTATATGTGATCACTACGACCCATAAGCTTGTACCATGTGTATCATCGTGATGTTGTGATACCGTCATAGTCAGGACCATACTCGTTCACTCAAGCATAGTATGCCCATGTGTGAACCGTGAGGTCCACACTGCACGTTTCTCTCAGTCTAGGGCGGTGGCATGTCCCTGTGGTGATCGAAGTAACCGGTCGGCCTCGGAGCGACGGATATCTGCCCAAATCTTTTGAGTTTAAGCAAGATGTCGATCACGATATTACACTTCTGACAAAACGACTCTGAAACAAGGGACAACCCAGATCAAGGTAGAAACAAAATACAATAAAGTTTACCAGGTGCGGCGTATTCCGAGATTCACGTATACCTCTATCGACTTGTCAGCGGAAGTGATGGATGAATATGTGCGTTACATGGTGTTGACGCTAAAGTCACAACCACAACTGCCGTGAGTGACTGTCTCGTCAGTGACATTCCTTGTAGGTACAGGTGCATGCAATGAATATCTTGTTTGGGCCATACGATCTGCCAAGAAAGTTTATGTTAAAGGCAAATGCAACTGTATAGAGTTCTCCCTGATGGACGCCGTTATACAGGGTAGCAGCCGTTGACATGGAGTCATGGACTACGATTCCGTTGTCCCGAGGTTACGATAGAGTTTACGCGGAAAGATTCTCTCCATCTGATAGCCTGTGAGATGAGCATCGAGATTTGGATCTTTGCTTGGATCTAGGTACCGAAGTCGCGGTTTGACATATGTCTGAAATGAGGTGATATTGCATTCATCGCAAACACATCTCATCAACTAACAAAGTAAAAAGTCCATGATCCCGAGAGAGTCACCTAGCTCTCTTTTAAAAAAGTTTCATGGCCTCTTATTTCATCCTGTTAATGGTCAAGAAGCAGAGTCACCAAGTGATCAGTGCCGCTCTTTGGGACGAAAAATAGCAAGCGGCATATACAGGAAGGCTGAAGCACAGTCAAAAGCCTAGACGGAAACCAGCTTCACGGACGAGGCCTGAGCCCTCGCTACGACAAGGATCCCCGCGAGGTCGAGATAAGGACCTGGGGGGGCTTGCGGGAGGCTCTCCCGATAAACCCAGAATAGATAATGCCGCGGCAGAGAACGTTTATGGCGGCTTGTCATTATTGATTACAGTGCATGTCGAAATGTCACAGAATGTGTTTACATGAGTTTGTGGCTTGACGTCCGAGAACATGGACGAGTTAGAGGCAGGCAAAAATAGATGTCAGCATTTGGCGTTGTTTCCTCGAGCTCAATGGAAAGGTAAGAAAGAGGGTTATCCCTGACAGGGGTTCTCTGGACAATACCTAGGGTATGTACTGTAAGTTGGAGGTCAAGTGAAACTCTTGGGGATGCTGGAGATAGGGGACCTGCATAACCTCCACGTGGAGTGCGGACCAAGAAGGGCAATGGCTGCGATGTTGTGATAAGAACTGGTGGACTTGGCTGCCCTCCAGTTGAGTTGAGTTGAGTCGAGTTGATTGCTTGACACGGACAGCAGCCAACGGAGAAACTCCTTTGCTGTGTAAGTTAAGGTTGTGTCTCCAGGTCCAGACAAAGATCTACAAGACGGGTGGACCACGTGGGAGAGCGTTACAGAAGGTTTCACCTCTTCACTCCACTTTCTTCACTCGAGTTTGATGTTGATCAAGAGCGTGGATGATTCATCATCATTCAGCATCATCGACGAAGGCTTCGTGAGGACTATGCTCCACGGATGAATCTTGCTCCATAAGTCTTAACGTTCCATCGTGGCGTGGTATAGAGTGGTCTCGACTCTAGTGGTTGCGGGGATATGAGCTGAACAAGTCTTCAGGTCCTAGGGTAAATGAGTTACATGATAACTTAGTTAGTGATGCATCAGCACGGGCAAATCGGAAGACTTGGGTTAATGACAAGGGTTCCCGATAGAGGATAGAATGCCTCACAAACGACAGGAACAGAAGGAGAAGAAAGGCCTGTCGCGTCGTGCAGTAGGCATGTCACAATACTGAAGTGTTGGTGGGCGATTCATCAATGCAATGCAGAACTGATTACCCCAGCCTTTTGCCTTTAACTTACAAGGGTATACCATCACGAGGCAACCGTGAGAGCAAGCAAAAAGCACAAGCAAGCAAGGGCCAATCCAATGGCTATGGCTCAGGATCTACAGTGCTGATCATGGTGCCCGAAACGCATCGGCTGCATGAGCGAGCTACCCAAACAGTACTATATCCGTCCCTCCATCAAGCAATGCATTGTAATTTCAACCCACCGATGTTCTGGCAAGCCAGCCACCACTCGCGTCGCGTTGAATCAGAAAAAGGTCCAGAAATTTTCGAGAAGAAAAAGCAAACGCCACAGGGAAGCGGTCAGAACGTGAGATGAAACAAAGCAAAGCAATCAGCCAGATACGACACAACATCTTCAGTGAAGTGACCTGTCGCACTGAAGTTTGGGGCCTCCTTTCTTTTTTTTGAGTTGTTGTTTTACGGAAATGGCGTTGCTGTCGACTCTTGGGGGTTTCAATTTACTGGGAACGAGGCTGCAGCACCATCGTTGTACAGACAATCATCATCAACATCATGAGATGGGTTGAAAGTGAAGTTAGTAGGTAAAGTAGTCATCTTGCCAAGGACTCTCACCGTAGCTGGGCGAGTATGTCACCACTCACCTCACACCAACATCCACACTGATCAAATGTTTTGACCTCTTTTTGCTTCCTTCTCTCCAACTTTTTTCTCACTTTCTCACTGAGGGTTCCCGTCCTCTACCAAAATCCCATTTACAGGGGGCTCACAGCTCTAAAGTGGCTTAGACACTGACCAGGCTCGTGTCATGACCCCCCCATGCTCAGGCCAATACGATCAAAAGGCAACCCTCCAGACTCCGCACCGCAAAGTCTCGGCAGGCCATTCATACGCCGTCTTTGGCAGCAGAAGCCAGAGATTGGCCCATCGTCATTTCCCGCTGAAACAGGGTCGTCTGCTGGCCCGCGTTATTGCTGATGCCCTTTACTATTACGGGGTCTTGGCTCTGTCTTGGTCTTCTCTGAAGAGTCGAGTGGGGAGACTGGAGAGGGTGACCGATACTCGGAAGCCACGTTTTATGCTCGTTAGGGGATTGGTAGCGATGGAGTTGTTCTGACTAACTACTTAAACTTTGTGCGTGATCAAGTGCTAGAGTTGGGTTGGGTTTGATTCGGTTACGTACAACTCCTGGTCATAGTCAACTCTGTAGGTGTCAACGGTTTTGAACGGCACTTGGACTCCCCAAGGACTCGAGAAACAAACGAACTCGAAGCGAGGAAGAGCAGGGTTCATCAGGTTGTCGATGTGATGAACTCACTGACCCCAAGACAAGAAAAAGGAGCCCACCATGAAATCATCAACCCTCCATTAATACTCCGTATTCAATGTTGTATCGCCCTGAAAAGCAAATGTCATGTAATCTCTCTTGCATGCAGCTTCTTCTAGAAAGACGGCAGAACTGTTTCAGCACGTCGTGTCATGCCCGTCTACGTAATGTAATAATATCTCACGCCAGGGAACAAAAGTACGTAATTTGCTGGCGCAGGCCCTTACTTATTATTTTTGGCAGACACTGCACTTTAAAATTCACTGGAGATGAAGCTCCAGCCGAATTTTTTTTAATGGGATCCATCATTCATGGTGTCGCAATTCGCAATTCAGTCGGACTCGACTTGGTAGCCCCGTTGCTACCCAGCCTGACCATAACAGACCTTACTATACTAACGTTAGTCTAGGGCAGTAGTCACTTTAGTACACCCAAAAAGAGCGAGCACCAAGTTAATCGGGCTATCGAGTATTTAGTAAGGCACGCCTGAATGGCTTAAAAGCCACTGTTGTGAGTACAGTCGAGGCCAAGCTTGCGATGTACATCATTGAGTATTGTGTCAAAAGAGCATTACTGGGTCCCTGTTGATCCCATCTCATGTGAAACTCCAAAAACGTACATCATCGACAGGCACGTCACTTGATTCTCCGTCTGCTGCAAAAAACAGAGTTTCTCTGCGCGAATGACGTTCCTGAAACGGCCTTGGTGAAGAACAGGGGACCCCCTAGTTGACGGAGTCACTAGCCTTCAGACTAACCAGGACATGGTCAAGTCAAGCGTGGGTCGACAGTGAGCGATCACTCCGGCAAGCCCGTTATAATGTCTCACTCAAGTCCAGGGATTCGAAGAAAGCTTCTAGAAGGCCTTTCCCTCTTCTGTCTCTGTCTCTCTCTAGTTTCTCTCCCCTGCCCTACTACTGCCTACACTTCATCTGCTCTACTCTCCCTCTTCCCCTTCTGACTGACATTGACTGGCACTGACTGACTGATTGACTGACCTGACCCTCTCTATTAACTGGCCTACCCATACTTTTATGTCTGGCTCCCCCATCTTCAAACAAGGACCCTTGCGTGTCTCGTCTCGTCGTCTATTCTTCACTCTTACACTAATTGATCTGCTCTGCTCTTCTCTGCTTTAATCACATACATACATACCCACAGACTTGCAACTATCGCACCACATTCCACAGCGTTCTCAGTTTACGACTCAACGACTAAACTACCAAACAATAATCGTCGCGGGCTGTCGATTTCCCCTCGTTACGCATTCACTCACACGACTCGACTTTCTCGAACCGTGTTTGCTGATCTATTATCGCCGGACGTTAACTCACCTTATCGACGCTCCTTGGTATCGCCAGGCCTTCACGACGCCTCGCAAACTCGACTGTCGACTCGACCTCGCCGACTCAAACTTGATGACAGCCACATCGTCGGCGGCTGTTTTCTATTGCTGACATCGATCTCGACATAAGCCATTGTTCTTTTGTTCGAGTCGCTGTTGATAAGTCGCTCAAGCGCTGAGTGCGCGTTATCGCACTGTCGACTGAGCCTCGAGCACTCTTCAATCACAACATGAACATGTTTCCCTTTCCAGTTCAAGAGGACCAAGTGAGGCCTCTGTCCGAAGAGGACCAGCAGATCCTCTTGGGGCTTACCCGTCGCTACGGCGTCTCAAGTCTCGTATGCGCTCTGAGCGGTCTGGGTGCAGGATGTGAGTAATTTCCACACAATTCAATGTAAGCCCTGCTAACAATCAACAGCCCGAGCCTCTACCTTTTCAGCAACAACACTCCTCAGCAACACCAGCGCTCCCTCACTAGCATGGAGCAGTTCTGAGGCCTCTCATGCACGATCCGATGCGGCCTCGATTCGAACCCAATCAACATGGCAGGATAACGCAGGCGACGTTCCCTCGATTCACGACGGTGAGATCGGTAAAGTTTCCGATCGCACATGGCTCGACTCGCCCAATCTCATGCAGTCACCCATCCCTTCATGCGATGTCACCTCCCACCCGTCGCCCCGGCATGTCACACCAACCTCTAAGAAATACCAGTGCCCCATGTGTTTCTTGGACAACAACCCCGTTGGTTTCGGCAGGAAAAGTGATTTCAAGAAGCATCTTTACAATTTCCACGGTGCTGATGTGACTTGGCTTTGCAAGACCAAGGGCTGTCATCTCTCTTTCGCTACTGAGCGAGCCTACAGCACTCACGCCAAGGAGACACACCGCATGGACGCTCTCCCCAACAGCACTGCAAAGACAGAGTTGTGCCCTCAGGTTGTCTTTGGTTGTGGATTCGCCAGCTGCAAGGACCGTGTCTTTGAGGCTTCGTCCAACGACCAGGCTTCACCTAGCCGCGACAAGTACTTTGAACATATCGCTAAGCACTTTGAGGATGGCTTCGATGTGAACAACTGGGAGTACAAGGTTCAGGTTCACAATCTCATGCGTCAGTCCAAGGTCAAGTCTGTCTTCAAGACTTGCATCTGGCCCAAGGAGAAGAGAATGCAACTCACATGGCGCCCTCGCTCCTCTGGTGATCTCAAGCGTATGCTTGAGGCCCGTCATCTCGGTGAGGATATCTCAACACTTGTGCGTCTTGCTTTCATCCTGGGCACATCGCCTTTCACCAGTCCTACTACACCGCCACCAAGCGAGATTGACTTGCAGTTCTCTCTGCCCTTCCGATCTCAATGCTTGATGGATACAGTTGGCCATGCCGATGGTGCTCAATCCTCGACGGCCGAGACCAGTGAGACCAACACACCCATGGTCACTGTGACGAAGCAGGCTCCTCAAACACCGGAGGCACCTTCGTTCCCTGCCCGACGCATCAAGCAGGAGACTCGACCCACGACACCAATGGACGGTCTTCCTGAGCCTATGGTTCACGATGATCTCACTGCTGGCCCTCATCCTGGAACACCGTTCCCCATTCCTAACGAGCATGTCTGGCCAGTGGACGCACCCAAGTTTGCTCCTGACCAGATGAACACCTTTGCTGATGCTTCCATGACCTACATCCTGCCTGGTCAAGAGCTTCCTCAGCAACAATGGGACATGACTGGCATGCAACAGCACTTCCCTCAACAAGACACTGTCATGTCCAACGTCTACATGCCTCACCAACAACCTGTAGCTGCTCGCCCTGCTACACCTATTCCTTCAAAGCGACCTGGATCTTGGGGCAAGAGACTAAGCCTTGAGAACTTGCGTCCTAAGAAGAAGACAAGCGTGTATGGAAGCCCTGCTTCTGAGCACGAGGCTGTTCCTCCTGTGCCAGCCATGTATGCCGAGATGATTCCCACGTCTATGCCAGCGGGTTACGAACTGCCAATGCGAATGGGCCACCCCCAACAAGGGTACACATCAAACCCTGGCTTCATGCCCCAGGCTCAACAGCAACAGTTTGGCTCACCCACGACATTTTACTTGGATGACGGGGACATGAGACTATAAGGCGTTTTTTAATCTCGGAACGGAAAAGCATTCTTTGAGCATCATGATTTCATTTATTCTCTTTTTCTCAAGCTCTGCGTTACCATATATCTGTACTAATAATCACCCCTGAAGAGGAGGACGAGCAACATAACGACAGGATACCCATCCTCCACTATCTGACGAACTTTCTCTTGTTACACATTTCCTTTTGTCTGTCCTGGATATACCAGGACAACTACATACCTATTTCCTTTTCGTGTCTTTTCTTGATTGTCATTGTTAGTTATTTGTTTGCTTTGAGATACCACGGTGTTGAAGAAGGATGGAATGAGATGAGACGGGAAACCAAAGTCATGGAACGCTGCATAGGGCACAGAATTGTTTAAATGCAGCATGTATTTGTTTTCTCTCTGCTGAATATTGCATCTTTCGGGCGGTTTTATGCGTGGATTACTATACCGGGATTGGCAGATACCCTTGTCTGAGGCCAGCAAGCAATTGAGGATATTTGCTCTGGCGGGATACATATGAATAGATAGGGAAGGAAGCATGTCAGCGAGATATATGAATTAATAGAATCTTGAAGAATATCTTTTGTGTCGTTCGCATGAGTGAAGTCTTGGGCCGTATTGACTGGCCGCACCAAACAGTGTCCTGCTATCTGCACTGGAGTGAGTGAATTGCACTGCTCGTGCCTTGCTGAAAGCCATGTACTGTGTCGATTCGATGTTGCAGTCATGCCTCGTTAAATTCTGTCACTGTTAATGGCATGCGTGTCCCGGATAACTGAATTGAGGATTATGATCAACAGCCGTCCATCTCAATGTAATAGTCTCAACAGCACAGGCTTTACTCACCGAATTGTTATCAGAACGGAGCAGTTGAAGCAACACTTGGTGCCGCTTCCCTCAACGGAGCCCCCTCGACTTCCTAGGAAGCAGAAGTCGGTCGTATCTTAGTCCAAGATACCTATGGCACGGGACACTCCTTGCAAAGGACGGAATGGAAAGTCCAATACAGGCCAAGCCTTGGTGAACTGCAGCTTGGTGTCAGCCATGCATACTGTCTGCTCACATGTGGTGATCGCCTCCCAAAGTTATTGACAGCATCATGCAAAAAAGACTTGGGACCCCTATCCTAAGGGATGAAAAGACTTAGGTAAATTTAGTATAGGCTTAGTGCGACTTTAGGTAACTTATGCCCAGTATGCAGCTTGATCTCAGAAGTTTCATCGCCCCATGAAGCCTCTGAAGTTCTCGCCAAGATGATGAAAGGTCAAAGCTGCGCCGTTGAGGAAGAAGATGTCTGCAGGGGGGGAAATGGAGATTAAATAATCCACGGCAATCTTGATAATAAAGCTTATATCAGATATGGTGATGTACTGGCTGAGTGACAGTTGCCAGGGTCAAGGTATATTAGCGAGGCGGGAGCATCGTGAAAATAACAGGGCTATAAACAGTGAAGTCACAGATCACTGAAAAAGTAAAGAAGTCTCAGGGGCTTTGGTCAATTCAAAGCTTTTCTTTTCTCGAGGGGCTGTGAGGTGGCAGGACCGCGGTTTTGTTTGTGAGTCACAGCAGTCACGAGGCTCAGCAGAGGGACAGCGTTCGTGACCATGAACTTTGGTGATGAATTCCAAGTTGCATCTAGGAACATAGCGTTGTGGTGAAAATGCAGTACAATATTTGTTGGAGATGTCGCTTTTTGTTGTGCTGTTTGGACCGGCTGATTGGCATCGTAACCCTTGACGTCCAACGAGTGGTAGAGGGAGCGAGATAAGAAGCCTCTGACGACCCTAGAGGTTGCGATATAAGCAAAAACCAGTCTACAGATCTGTCGAAAGGTCTGAAAATATACGGAATACAGATAGATCGGAATGGAGGTCATGGATGAATGGTATTCGCAGTGCGTCTTGAAGCATCCAAAGCGCGAAGAGCCAAAGTTGAGTGACAGGAGGTCCAGGACTTCAAGCAAAAGGCGAAGACAGAGTTTGATTCCAAATAATAATCATTTTGGGGAATTGATGACCGAGTTACACAGCCGTCGTCGTTGAAGGATGCTGTGGACAGGAACACCGAGGCAAGAGATCATCCATGCAATGTCGATCACGATGCAGAGACAGACAGAACGCTTCACAGTTTGTTAGAGGCATGACTTACGGTAGAATAGTTCAATAAACAATAAGATGTGGCCTAAAGACATGCTATATTTGTTTCTGGGACTGAGTCCACGTGGATGGGGTGCCTACATATGCTGATTCAAAACGGAGCCTTTCACCAACAAAGCTCAAGCAAAGCAGCTTGGCGCAGTGGAAGCGCGGTATGTTTCTTCTCCACTATGTGACTCAACAACAGAGTACTAATATATCCCAGCCGGGCTCATAACCC